>WEIT01014215.1:93891-117095 GCA_013389985.1 Dryoscopus gambensis
CGGCTCGTCCGTCCGGCTCCGCGGTGGCGGTGCGGCTCCGCGCTGCTCGCCGCCTTCGCCCGGCACGTTTTCGTCGGGGCATCTCCGCGGTCCCCGGCGGCCCCGGCTTTCTTCGCCCCTTCGGGCGCCCTCATGCCATCCCATTCCCATTCTCTACATTGTCCATCTGTCATCGTACCACCGCTTTTTTGTCCATTCTTTCGTCTCTCAGCGCTCCCCTCGCGTTTTCCCGTTTTCCACCCACTTGTCTTGCTTTTGTTTAGTTATCACTGGGTGGATTTACGTTCCCATCTCTTCCCTAGCGTGCTGAGAGAGAATGTGTTGTTTCTCCACAGACCCCTGCAGTTCATAAAACACATTCCCTGTCTCCATCTTCCAGTCCTAGTTCATCCATCTACAATCTGTCAATAGGAGCTGTTGTATAGTTATGCGTTAATGATGCAGGTTGCTTTTGTGTATTTTATGTGATAAAGATAAAAGACCCCCAAACCACCCCAGCACTACAGCTGTAATGTTGTGAATGCAGATGTTCTCTGAGCACATACAGTGATGGAGAAAGATGTAGGTTTCTAGATCTGCGGCTGTAGAGACAAGCGTGAGAGATTCATCCGAGGGGAGTCAGTGTGTTGGTGATCTGACAGGGTGGGAAAATCTATAAACATTTGAGGGACTCTGGGGTCATCGGGGAATGTGACACCTTAGGGTGCTTTCTGTGCCATGGAAGAGTCAGGGCTACGGGGCGGGTGCACCGCAGAGCTGTGTGTACCCTGACATTGGCTGGGGCATTTATTTGTTCTGCTCTGCTTCCATGGGGCCCGGTGGCAAGGAAGGGCCTCTCATGCTCTGGATTCTCCCTTTCTTTTGTGAATTTGCACTCGGAAACGTCTGCCCACCTTTGGCAAATTGTATTAGATTGACGGGAGCTTTGTTGAAGCTAGTAGGAGTCTGTATCCTGGTAGGAGTCTGTATCCTAAAAATATTCCTAAACTGTTTTTCTATTCTCCAACAACTCATTTCCCGAGAAATCAGATTGGTGATTCCCAAGTTGCAGGTGGATGCAGCAAAGGATTTATCTCTGTACCATCAGCTTGTTACCCCAGCAACAGGGCACATTTGGCATTTATAGCTCTGGATCCCCACCTCGGTGGTGTGGCGCATGGATAGCGCTGGAACAGAATGGAATCCGGTGGGGACAATGGAGGGGCAGGGGGAGACGCGGGCACTTGCACACAGGGAGGATTCCACCTGCATACTGAGCAGGATGGATGTTTCTCTGGATTTCCTACGCAATGCTTTATAATCTCAATCAATACGGTGGTGGAGAAGTGCCAACCCACGCTCTTCGCTGCCACGCCAGGCTGGCTCTGCCCGCTCTGCCCTGCTGGGCCATCCCCTCGCTGACCTGTCACCCTGCCTGCTGGCCCACCAGCCACCCCTGGCAGCACCCCCTGGCCCCGAAATGCACAAATGCTTGGTTGCACAGGATGCTGCCCCTTTTGAGTCAAAACATGAGGCCATGCCAGTATGGCCTTCCAGAGGACACTGTGCTGCAGAGGATGGATTCAACGTATTGGAATGGCTCTTACTGGAATTAGCCCTTGAGGGGAATGGCTCTGTATCCTACTCCCCACCAGCTCTGAGCCATGCTGTGCTCAAAGTATTGCTGGGTTGTAATAAATCTTGGTCTCCAGGGGGTGGGAGAGTGGGGGATTATCTGGGAATGGGGGTTGTAACTAGGCCATGTAATATAATCTCTGAGGCCCATTTGGCAGGGAGTGGGCATGGGGGAGGGGTTTGTAATTTGTAATGATTTTTTCTCTCTCACCTCCTATCCCCTCCCCTCCTCTTCCCTCCCCCCTCACCCCTTTATTTCTCCCTTTCCCTGCCCCGGAGCCTGTGTGATAAAGATTAATTTGCTATTTCTGGGCCTGTGACATTTTTCAGAGCCTCCTGCTGGCTGCTGCCTCCATGCCAAGCCTGGCTGGGCTCCAGCCAACGGGATTAGCAAGGAGGGGCCAAAGGAATATGGTGCTCACCATGGAGTGGGGAAGGAAGGAGCAAGGGACTCTCAGAATAGGTTGTTATGCAGATGGGATGGCTGACTGAAGGTGTACCTGAGCATGTGTGTGTAGGTCCTGGGCCTGCGTCTAGAGGATGCAAGGCACAAGTGATAATGGCTGCAAGCAAGTCTTGTCCCCTGGGGACACCCCAAGGGAAGATGCAGGCTGGATGTTTTCATTATGGCTTCATTGAGCTAAAGGGTTTAGCATTTGGAATCTGTCTCCAGGCTGAGGCTACTTCTGCCTCTTGAGTTCACTTTTTTTTTAACTGCTCCAGCTTTTCTGGGCACCCAGATGTCTCGGCGCGTATTTCTAATAAGATAGTAATGAGGACACAAGAAGGAACACATTGTTTCTGATGAGGTCTCCCATGAGTAGAACTAAATAAAGATAACTTTTTTCTCCCAGCCTATTTTAGACGTTTTTATTTCTAGAGAAGAAGGTGGTGAGGTGTGGTTGTTACTTGCCAGGGGATGAAATGCTTCTCTTTTCCTACTGAATCTGCAATTCGTGGCTAACACATTCATGTCCTCCGTCCCTTACCCCAAACCTGCCTCAGCAAACAAGCACAAACCATGGATTGAAGCCGAGTATCAGGGCATCGTCATGGAGAATGACAACACCGTCCTGCTCAACCCGCCGCTCTTCGCACTGGACAAAGATGCCCCGCTGCGCTATGCAGGTAGGTGGAGAACAGCTCTGGGAAGGGTGGAAGGCAGGGACAGACCTATGGAGAGGCAGGGACACAGTGACATTCATCCCTGTGCTGGATCCTACCCCTCTTCAGGAAACGATCACCTCCAAACCTTGTTCCGGAGGAGGTCCCTAGTGAAGTCTGGAGGCAGTTTGGGCACAGCTTGATTCAGGATGCTGTGAGCTGTTTCCTTAGGGAGAGAAACTGAGGGTGGAGCCAGCTACTTTTTGACGCAGTTCTGCTATTTCCAAAGATCACATGCACAGTGCTGTGTCTGTGAGCCCTGGAGAAAGCTGGTAGGGCACACTTCCTTGGCAGTGCTACATCCCCTCACAGTGAGCACAAATCCCCACGACAACGGACGAGGCTTTCAATGGTTGTAGTCCTAGTGCTTGCTTAGGCCACACCTGGAGTTCCCTCATGCATTCTTCCTCAGCTTTGGGAGAGTAAATGTGGTCCCTGTGAGCTGAATTTTAGGATTTAGGTGACCCTATCTGCAGTTCCCTGCGGTACTCTGTGCATCCTGCGTGTGTGGGTGGATGAGACATCATGGATCTTCATGCTCTGGCTGTCTATCTGCAATATATGGCCTGTTTTGCCTCCCGGAGGGATGCGGAGGAGAAATAAGGTGCTCCCTCAGGACTGTGGCTGTGTAGCGCTAATAAATGTAGCTTGAGCCTCGTAACCTCCAATCTTTTGTGATGCTGGTCAGGACTCCTTGCCGTGGGAGTAGTCTCCAGTAGATGGCAATCTGCACCATTAGTGGCTGTAAGGGATAGCAGGAGGAACTCCTAGGGAACCAAAAACTGCTCAAAATGAAGGATGATAATGAGAGAGAATGGAAAGTGTAAGTTAAAAAGGAAGAAAATATGGGAAAGGAAAGCAAGGGGTGTAATGTGCTCTCCTCAGTCCTTGTCTTTCTCTCCTTCCTCTCTGTTTTTGTGTGTACCAGGTGAAATCTGTGGCTTCAGGATCCATGGGTCAGGGGTACCTTTTGAAGCTGTGATCCTGGACAAAGCTACAGGAGAGGGGCTGATCCGGGCCAAGGAACCAGTGGATTGTGAAGCACATAAGGAGCACACATTCACCATCCAGGCCTATGATTGTGGAGAGGGACCTGATGGAGCAAATACCAAAAAATCACATAAGTAAGTTCATGCAGACATCGCTGCATGCTACAAAATGTGATCTGTCACAAAAATGCAGAGGAAAATTGCTGTGAAAACACTTCCTTTAGGCAGAAGTATTTTTCTCTAGCCATGATATTGTAACTCAACATTTTAAGGAGAGCCAAAGAGAAATGTTCACTGACTGTCACATGAGTGAATACAGAAACAAGGGCTGTTTGACAGCAGTTTCTAAGAATGTTTTATGTTGCTGCATATAGGTAGCAGGTGCAGTTTGCATTACTATTACTTTTGCTCTTTCTGAGTGGTTGGAAACCATTGTCCAAGCACCCGTGTGACAACATTGCTGCATGGAAATCAAGGTGTCTTTCCTTGTCCTTGCTTCTGACAGCAGGAAATCAGAGTGGTGCACTTTAAAGGAATGACTTACTCTGAAATTTAGGTGGTGCGTGGCTTCTAATCAGCCCATCAGTTCTTACTGATGTCTCTCTGTGTCAGGGCCACAGTGCACGTTCGAGTAAACGATGTGAATGAGTTTGCTCCCGTCTTTGTGGAAAAGCTGTATCGCGTGGCAGTGACGGAGGGAAAGCTGTACGACCGCATCTTGCGAGTGGAGGCCATCGATGGCGACTGCTCCCCGCAGTACAGCCAGATCTGCTACTATGAGATCCTGACCCCGAATATTCCCTTTCTCATTGACAATGATGGTAAGAATCCTCACCCACCATGTGCACATCACTCCTGTTTTTCTGCTCTGCTCCTTCTCTGCCAGACCCATTTGAAGTCAGAGCTGTGCTATATAAATTTTCCAGCAGTGCTGATCTATCCTGGTGAGAGCAGCAGCATCCATTTTGTGGGATGCTATAACTTGTTACAGAGTGACACTGGGCAGGGTGACTCAACTCTTTTTTGGTTGTTTTTGTCATTGATCAAAGACACAAGTGATTTTTAGAAGGAATGTCTTTGAGGAGACTGCCTGTCCTCTACCTTGATCTCTTTGTTTTGCAAACCAGGGAACATCGAGAACACGGAGAAGCTGCAGTACAGTGCAGATCGTGTCTACAAATTCACAGTGACAGCCTATGACTGTGGGAAGAAGAGGGCCTCTGATGATGCTGAAGTGGAAATCCAGGTGAAACCCACCTGCAAGCCCAGCTGGCAGGGTATGAAACCTCCAAACATGTTTATCTCTTCCCTTCGCTTTTGCTCAGCTACTACTCAGTCCTGCTCATCAGAAATGTTTGTATATACACATACAAATTTGTATGCCCATGTATATGGTTCAGTTCTGGCACCAACCCATCCCCATCAGGGGATGCAGCAGATGTCTAAGTCTGTTGCAAAGCCACTGAAAGGTAAATTCTAGCACAGGAAAATCATTCCTTGGATTACTGTGAACTGTCATGTGTTTGATAAGGCTCACAGACTGTATTCAACAGACTGTTTTTGGGGCTGCTATTCTTGGGGATATTTGGCTTTTCCAGTGGTGGTGTGTTCCTGCAGGTTCACCTTAGTCAATTAGAATTAAGGGGAAATCAATGCTGCTAGATACCTGCTGTGCCTGATAAGGGGGGCTGACCAACCACAGAGTGATGGCACACCAGTATTAGCTGTAGAAGCTGGGACCTTGGACTCTGTGCTTCTAGGAAATCTTCCCATGCATTGATGCCAGCTGCATAAAGCCGTGTTTCCAATGTGGAAAGGGCCAAAAATCTGGACTAGTCCGTAGATGCCACTTGTGTGTATGCCAGCTGTTCCTGTGTCCTTGGCAGTTCCTGATCCCTCTCCTTCACTCCTTCCCATTAGGCTGGAACAAGAGGATTGAGTACACCCCTGGTGCAGGCAGCCTTGCACTTTTCCCCACCATTCACTTGGAGACCTGTGATGAGCCGCTGTGGAACATCCAGGCCACGGTGGAGCTGCAGACAAACCATGTGGCCAAGGGCTGTGACCGGGATAACTACTCTGAGAAGTCACTGCGCAAACTCTGTGGTGAATTGGTTCTTTCCTGGGCTGAGGGCGGCTGTGGCACAGCACCCTGCCCCTCCCTCTGGAGGGGTTCACGGTGGTAGCTGTGCCTCACACAGCAGAGGTGCTGGGGGACACATTCCTCACGTCTGCTGTGGTCACTGGGGTGGGAGGACACTGAGCTTGTGTGTTGCATTGAGGGGCAATGGGTGTTCCGGCCCATATCTCACGGAATCGTGGAATGGTTTGGGCTGGAAGGAACCTTAAAGATCCTCTAGTCCAACATCCCTGCTGGAGACAGTGACACCTTCCACTAGGCCAGGTTCCTCAGAGTCCCATCCAACCTGGCACTGAACACTTCCACAACTTTCTAGTTTTATAAGGAATTTTATTTTGTACTTTCCTTGCTGGGAAGCCAGAGATTTTCCACATACTTTGTCCCAGTATGTGGAGGCTGTGGGACTTCCCTCTGCACTGAACAAAAAGTCACCATGATTCTCCAGATAGGAGAAGGCCTTTAGGCAACTCCTCCTCTCCCTGTGCATGGAGACATTACAGTGAGCCTCCCAGCACCCACTTCATCTGATCCCCAGTTCTCAGGCTCTGTATTCTCCCATGCCAGCATTCCTGACTCCCTCCCTTCTCGGTAGGTGCTGCCTCAGGAGAGATTGACCTGCTGCCAGTGCCTAGCCCCACGGCAAACTGGACGGCGCGGCTCTCGGTGCACTACAGCCAGGACAGCAGCCTCATCTACTGGTTCAATGGCAGCCAGGCTGCCCAGGTGCCTGTGGTGAATGGACCAAATGGCCACGAGGGGCTGAGTGACCACTTCACCCTGTCCGTGTGGATGAAGCATGCTGTGGTGCCCGGCAAAGGCAGGCGGGAAGAGGAGACGGTGATCTGCAGTACAGTGCAGAGCGGTGAGACTTCTCCTGGGGTGGTGACACTGCTGCCCACTGCCTCTCAACTCTTTAGAAGGGATTGTCCCTGCAGTGGTAAATCTCTGGTGTTCCAAAGCAGGACTTGGGCAGGGGTTCCTCCTTAGGAACACAGCTTCTTTAGGTGTCCCTTTTCCTGGGAGTGCTCAAGCCTCCTGTGAGCACATGGTGCTGAGTGCCAATCGTGCATGGCAGTGTGGGCTTCAGGGTTCTGGCTACTGGGACTGCTTGGAGTGTGACACGTAACTCCCTGTGCTTGTCCCTGGCAGAGGATGGCTACTCGCACTACTCTCTGGCTGTGCATGGCTGCCGGATTTCTTTCCTCTACTGGCCATTGCTGGAAAGTGCAAGGCCTGTGAAATTCCTCTGGAAGCTTGAGCAGGTGAGGAAGGGTTTGCCTCCTCCCCGTGTCCCTTCTCCTTCTGCCCTTTGCTGATGCCGTGCTGTGCTGTCTGCCGTAGGTCTGTGATGATGAGTGGCACCATTACGCCCTCAACCTGGAGTTCCCCACGGTCACGCTTTACGTGGATGGTGTCTCTTATGACCCTGCCCTGATCCACGACAACGGCCTCATCCACCCGCCGCGGCCGGAGCCCTCCATCATGATCGGGGCCTGCTGGACCGGTGAGTGCCTGCTCCCCAAACCGTGCTCTTCCCATGTGGGAAAAAAGGGGGTGGAGGGAGATCCAGAAGAGGTGAAAGAAACACCACCCAATACTAAATGATGCAAACCGTGCTGCAGCCATCTTGCCTCCTTGGCACCAAAGCCAGTGTGGCTCCTTCCTTCCTTGTGGACCAAGGTAATAACAGCTCAGGGAAAAGTGTCACTGGCAGCTTCGGGGACAACAACCACGGAATATGCGATGGATAACCCAACTTTCAGGCATGGGAGAGTTGAAACTCTGTACCTCATTTAGGCACTGGCATTTCTATCAAAGCCCTTCACCAGAAAGCAGGCAGTACTATTTATGCTGCTGATTGTATTGATGGGGATTTCTCTGTCCTGAGGGTCTATACGAAGAAGTCACAAATCCTTCTGTACAGGAATTGGGTTGAAAGACAAAAATCAGGTTAGGAACAAAGTTAGGCCACTACCAGATTTAAAACCTGTTCTGTGGAGATGCAAGGCTGCATTTCTCAGATCCTTCAGTTCTCCTGCAAGAGTGAAGCATGACAGAACTAAAGGAATTCACCTTCGTGCTTGCCTTCAGTCCAGTGGAAATTTCTAGCAAGATCAAATCTTTGCTGTACTGGTGCTTCTCTGAGGTCGGAGATCTTCCCACAGCTCTGTGCTCTCTTGATTGGCGTTTTGCAGGCAAAAAATATTAATCAGCTTGGGACTCTCTCCTGCAGCTATCTCAGTTTCTAAGGGATGTTGAGAACATAGCTCATTGGGGACATGGTTAATTCCCAAAATAGGTAACATTGGGAAAGGATTAAAAAAACTCCAAACACTATAGTTTCTGCCTTAAGTCAGTCATCCTCCAGTCTCACCATCTGCTTCATGAGAGGAACTCTGCCCTCTCTCATCTGTGATGTGCTGCCTCTAGGGCTGAAGGGTGCACTGCTTGGCACAGAGCTGTGCTTGTGGACTGGCCGATACAGGCACTTGTGTAGATACTTGCCTGACCCTGTAACTACCGTCTTCCAACGCCTTATTGCTCATCTGGATGTTCTCCTTTTGCAGAGGACAAAAACAGAGAGAAAATCAAAGGAAGTGAGAACGCCACTGATTCTGTGCAAGGTAGGGAAATGAAGGAAGATGGGTCTCTTCCCCTCTTGACTGTGCATGACTATCACTTCTTGCATGGTGCCTTCCTCAAACAGCTTCCCCAGTCCTGTCCTGCCACCTCCCACCGCCTTGGGAGGGACCCCCTTATTTGGCAGATTGGTCCTTGATACCTTGGTACCTGTGGAGCATGAAAAGGCCGATGGAAGGACTGCAGCCTGCTTTGAGAGATGGAGTATGCTTTTCGTGTGGAGAAAGAGTCCTCATGCCTGATCATTAAAGCTGGTCTCTGAAGAACACAATAGCCATTAGAGACATCAGGAGATGTCACCTCATCCCTAACTACCTGTGGAATGTGTAGTTTCTTTTACAAGCCCTCACAGGAAGCAGAGTGAGAAGGGGACAAGAAATTGTTTCCATCTGGCATTCAGCAGTTTGACGGAAACTTCTCTATGCTACCCACTGTTCACTGCCCTTGTCTTTTTGTTGGTCTGTTTTTCTCGTTTTCCCCTTTTTTTTTTTCAAAAATTGTCATCTCCTTTCTTCAGCATCCCCTGTCTTCTTCTTGTCTTCGCTTTTCCATATCCTGTGCAACCCTCTGTCCTTCTCCACCTGCCTCAACATCTGTATGTCCCTCACATTGTTGCTTCTGTTGTCTGGACCTCTCCATGCCCCATGCTCCCTGCTGTCTCCCTCTACCTTCCTTACCTCTGTGTGGCACTCACACTGTTGCTTTTGTGGTTTTGCTCTCTTCCTCGCCATGTCTCTCACACCCCCACCTCCCATGTTTCCCTCAGGAGATCCTCTGTCGATACACCACTACTTCCATGGTTACTTGGCTGGCTTCACTGTGCGCCCTGGTAGCTTGGAGAGCCGGGAGGTTATTGAATGCCTGTATGCCTGCCGTGAGGGGCTTGATTACAGTGACTTCGACAGTCTGGGCAAAGGGATGAAGGTATGCCCATGTGCCCAGCTTGCATGGGTCTCCTCCACTCTCCTCCCCAGCCTTGCTTCCCAGGACTTTGCCTGCTCCCCCCTGAGACAGCTCCCCACCTTTCTCCTTTGTGTCTCTCTCAGCCTGGACTCCTGTCAGTTGCCAAGGAACCATGAGTATTTTCTTCTCTTCCACCTCTAGGTTCATGTGAACCCCTCTCAGTCCCTGCTCACCTTGGAGGGTGATGACGTGGAAACCTTTAACCACGCAATCCAGCACGTGGCTTACATGAATTCACTGCGCTTTGCTACCCCCGGCGTCCGGCCACTCAGGCTCACCACTGCTGTCAAGTGAGTGGGCAAAGCAGCACCTCTGGCTCAGTTCAAGCAAGAGAGTTGCCTCTTTTTTGACTAAAGTTACACTGACTCACCTTGTATTTTAAAATAATTGTATTTTAAGATGGTCTCAAAATGGGTAAAAGTCTTCCTGAAAATAAATGTTAAATTATTCAATATCCAAATGGATACTGTAGTACTGGTTCCTAGTGCCTATGCAGAACTTCTGCCTCCACTTGCAGTGTTCCAGGCATGTGGACTTGTTTTAATGTTCTCCGTGTTTGTTGATGTGACCAAGTCACCGGAAGCCCACTGGTGTCACTCCTACTACACGTCTCTGCCTTGCACAGCAGGCTGTAGGGGAGCTTTAGGAAGACTGCTGGAAAAAGGATATTCCCTTTCCTGGAAGTAATGGGCAGGAGGCGTTCTTTTATAATGTTGCTGGAAGCTTGGGCCAAGTGATGTTTTCTACTGCTCTCCTTCAGGTGTTTCAGTGAGGAGTCCTGCGTCTCCATTCCCGATGTGGAAGGCTATGTTGTGGTGCTACAGCCTGATGCCCCCCAGATCCTGCTGAGTGGCAATGCCCACTTTGCTCATCCTGCGTCAGACTTTGAGGCTCCAGAAGGGATTCCCCTGTTCCCCAACCTCCAGATCACCTGCTCTATTTCTCACCAGGTGGAGGCCAAGAAGGATGAGAACTGGCACGGTACCGGTGAGTGGAGTATGGGGCAATGAGTAAGAGACAAAGTGGAAAAACCTACAAGAGTTGCAGTCCTGCAGAGGAAGTAGAGCCCCTATAATTACACTCGAAAGAGAGAGTTTACAAATTTAGAAGCAAGGCACATTGTCAATATGTAGGCTAATCGGCTCTTATCCCTTTCTGCTCCTCCCTGTACTTTTTCTATCCACTCAGTTCCTTTGCCTCACTCTCTCCTAATTCTTTCCCAGGCTGCTCATTCCTAATCCTTTTTACATTTTACCTACATTTCCCTTTATTGAATCCAGCGCTGGATGGATGTCCTGCCTATTACTCTCTCTATTCCTGAGCTTACTTAGACTCATCCTACTTCCTTCTCTCCTGCTCATTCCTTACTTCTTGCTCCCTTCCTTCTCTTCCTGCATCACTTATTCCTGTGAATTCCCCAGTCAGTTTCCTCACACCCTACAGTATCCCGGTCTTCAATTTCTTTGCATCATGCTCAGATTATTTCTCTGCAGTCTATACTCTATGTGTCCATTCACTTCTTTCATATCTTCACATCCCATTACTCTGGTAATGGGATTTTTTGCTCTTACTTTTCTGTTTAGAAGCTTTGCCTTTCCTCATACAGTGATGAGTTCCTTGACTTAAGAGCAGATTGTTCTCAATCCTGCTGAAAGCAGTTAGTTATTGAATGTGGTTACCATTTTAAACAAGATAAGATCTCAACCATGGTAACCGGCAGTGTGAGACAGGGAAAAGCTTCCAAAAGCATGCAGGGCCTGGGAATGTATGAGCGTTGTTCCTAATTTGCACACTGTCATTGTCAACAAAATCCTTACAGCCAAGATGTGTTATCATGAACCAGACTGATAATAGTATGTTGTTCCAAAATAAAGTGACTTTATTATGTGCATAAATAATGTCATTAGAACCATCCTGAAACAAGTAATTAGACTGACAGTGATTTTACTTAAGGTCACTGCTAGGTGGAGAAGGAGAAGTAATTACAAATGATGTGAGCACTCTCAGGTAAGCAGGTACCCCTCTGAGTAACTCCTTCCTTCGCTGATGGCTTTCTGGCCATATCTGCTTTCTGTTTGCATCTCAGTGACAGACACACGAATGTCAGATGAGATTGTGCACAACCTGGATGGCTGCGAGATCTCATTGGTAGGAGATGACTTAGACCCAGAGAGGGAGTACCTGCTGCTGGATGGGGCACTGCTGCAGCAGCGGGGCCTGGAGCTCGTTAACACCTCTGCCTACCTGACCATCACAGGTACGTCCTCTCCGTGGTCACAGCTATCCAGTTACGCCTCTGTCACCGCCTGTCAGGCATCACTGGGAGAAGCACTTGATGTTAAGAGATGTGTTGGTGTACTTTGTGACACTGAGATGTAACCATTTCTTGAACTCCTGGCTTTTGGAAGTCCCAGACCATTTCCTTGGGGAGGTGGCTTGTCCTCCAGCACAAAGTACTGGGAGGTGGTGTCAGCTCTCACCTAGGCTTGTATCACTCCTCCTGACGTACTCCTTGGGGTTTGGTGTTCCCAGGTGTCAGTAGCATTTTGCATGACGTGACTCGGGGCCAACATATCCCACAACTTGTGGACTGGTACAACACTATTATACTCTCCAAAACATAACAGGGCTGTTGCTCTCAATCCTTCCTTCCCTTCCACTTGTTTTAGCCAGGCAAGCACGGATTCCATCAGGTCCTTAGCAGCCTACTCCATGTCTGAGCCCTTCCCAAAATTAATGAACCCAGCATTGCCTTGGATCCCTCTGCAGTTTCTAGTTGCTGCAGGGTTAGGATGCCAGGTGACTTTGGAGCAGGTGCTTCCTCTCCCCACCCCTCTCTCCTTGTCTCAGGCGTGGAGAGCATTGCGGTTTACGAGGAGATCCTACGCCAGGTCTCCTACCACATCAACCACGGTGCTGCCCTCTATGAAAGGAAGTTTCACCTGTCCTGCACCGAGATGAATGGACGCTACTCCAGCAATGAGTTCACCGTCGAGGTACAAGACCGATACATGCACACAGAGGTTCTTCCGCACGCGTGGAGAGGACATGGTGCATGGGAATGCACGGAATGTGCCATGCACACAGGGCTGAGTCCCCTCATTCTGGTCTTTCTGCAGGTGAATGTTCTCCACAACATGAACCGAGCTGCTCATCCTAACCATATTCTGAGCTCCCAGCAGTTTGTGCACCAAGGCCATCACTTACCCGCAGAGCTGTCTGGGCACAGTTTGGCAAGCACCCACAACAGCCCAAGTATGTAACACTATCTTTTGGGTTTATTCCTTTAGATCAGGATGCTGATTTTCTGATATCGTGGCAGAACCTATAGCAGAGGATTCCTCTCAGGCTCCCTGTATGCATTATCAGGTTCTCATTATACTGTCCTATTCCACTCGTCGTTAGCCAGTGGACGGCAGTCTTTGTCAAACTGTATTTTAGAACATGGTGCAACAATCCTCCTCTTGTGGGATATGATTTTCTTGGTGTAGAAGCAGACTGAAATCTACACCTCACAGGGTCTAAAAAGAATAACTAAGCTGACTTCATTCATGCACCTTGCAAAGGTGCTGTGTGGGCTTGTGTAATTTCAGAAAGAAGCTTCAGCAGCAGGAGAGAAGAGTGAGTCAAGACTGCCACTATTCTAAAGAAAGAGATGGGAGTAGGTGGTGGTCAGCAAGGCAGGAAAATACAGGAGATGGTACCACGCAGGCAAGAGGAGAATTCTTGCCCCCAAAACAGAGGAGAGAGAAGCCTGAAAGCTAGACTAGATGTTTGTGCTTGTAGCCCTGTATCACAGGCATGACCACACTCCGAGTGGTTCCTCCTGGGCTGTGAAAAGTCCTGGACTTGTTACAGACATTTTGATCCCTTGTTGTAGGGAACAAACAAGGCACCTTTGAGCTAGCTTTTGCTGCAGCTTGCTGCAGAAGCTGATCCCAAGCTGGTCCAGCCCTGCAGCTGGCACTGCAGGGGCAGCCTGTGTATGCGCCAGCCTTTGCCTCTCCCTTCCCCAGCTCTGCCTGCTGGCAGCAGCAAACTTGTCCCTGCTGAACAGAACTGTAAACAAGTTCATGGAGGGCCTGGATAGATTTTGCAGGGAAGGTGGTTGTCTGGGGAGTTAAGGCTCAGGCTACAGGCCTGAAACAAACATGTGGGAGTTGGGCTAAGGGTCTTAGATGAGTTTCAGGTTTTCTCCTGTGGAGAAGCCAGGCTTGTGCCATGGCACGAATTAGAAGTCCATCATAGGATTCACATCTGCTCCATGTGCAATGAAAGCATCTTTTGGTTTTCTTGCTTTCTCTACCGCTTGCACAGAAATCACATCCTCTGAAAATCATCCTTGAGCCCTTAGGGGCTGTCCCCAGCACACATTTCTCCCTCCCAAGAGCAGGATACAGATATATGCTGTGCAACATACTCTGGTGAATTCTGCAGATAAAGATGTGCAGAGTCTACAGGCCAGGCTGACATCACAGGAACTGCCTGTGCCCAGGGGCACAGAAAAGTCAGGGTATGTTCCTGCACAGACCAAAAACCCAAGCTCTGCCCAGGAATCTCAGTTCCTGCATGTCAGGTTGGAAATGCCTGCTTCTGTGACAGACTCTAGATGCAACCTCTTGCTTTCTTTCTTCAAAGTGGTCCCCAGTGCTGCCACTGTCATCATCGTGGTGTGTGTGGGCTTCCTGGCACTTATGGTGATCCTTGGCATTCTGCGCATCCACTCCCTGCACCGGCGGGGAGTGGGACAAGAGGTCCCTGGGGCTGCTGAGTCGGGGCACACCAGCACTGGAGGCAAAGAGAGCGACATGTTCTGGGACGACTCAGCCCTCACCATCATTGTCAACCCCATGGAGGTGAGGAGCAGCCACCGTGGCCAGGGCCGGGTGGGCAGCTGGGTTGTCAGACCCTTCTCCTTACCCCATGTCTCACCTCCCCAGTCCTACCAGAGCTGTCAGGAGAGGGCAGCCGGAGGTGTGGAAGGCAGAGCTGGAGAGGGCATGGAGGATGATGAGGACAGCAGCGACTCGGAGACACCCGACTCCCCGGACATCAGTGACGTGAATGACCGGCACATCATCGGCAAAAGTGACGTCTCTCACCGCTACTAGGAGCTTTAAAACACCCGCCCAGTGGATCCCCCCGAAACATATGGCAGGAAGGAGGAGGTGTCTTACTTTCAACTTCTTTCCTCCCCCACCGTGTACACATGTGCTCCTCCCTCACTTATCATTTCTGCCGCCCATGTTCCTTCATCTTCCGCCATTCTCGTTGTGGACATTCCCCACATTATTGACCCCCCATCTGGCTCTCCAGGAACATGTGTTAGGGCACTTACACATGATGGTGGCACAGTTCAAACTGTGATGCAGATGTTGGAAGGAACGGCAATCTGAAAGGCAGAGCCAGCCACAGGGCTCAGCGTGGGGTTTCTCACAGCCCCTCCCCAGATATTATATATATATATTGTATATTTTTTCAATGTTGTCATTTGAGGTTTATTCTCGTTTCATGCAAAAAAAAAAGACAAAAAAACCAACGAACAAACCACTGCAGCTTTGTGTCGCTTTGTAAAATTGTCAATACTCCTAATACTAAATGAATGAAGGTAAGAAAGATGAGGAAACAAAGTGGATTTTAAAATAAATGGATTTCAAATAAAACATTCAGGACTTCTGCAGTTTGTCACTACAACCAGGGAAAGAAATAGTGTAGCCTCTAATGTGAAACTGGAGCTTGTCCAGAGCACGTGTTTACTGAAATTACTACCTTATCTCGGGGAAGGGTTACATTTTTTTGCATATGTGATGAAACAAGAAAAACACATCAGTCAGGACCCTACCCCCTGCCTTTCTGAGAGTCAAAATACTCTCTGTAAACACAATATAGCTTTTCCCAGGACTCGGGGCTAGGAACCCACGGAGGAATAGAAGGCACTCAAGCCTGTCACAGGCAAATGTAGCACATGCAGCAAACTGAATTCTTGAGTACAGGCAAAAAATAAATAGGGCTCTTTTTATACACTTAGTGTATCAATAGAAACAGGCTAACTCTCCTTAGCTTCATCCATCTTTTCACCTGATCTGCTTTATCAGTATGATAGAGTATTTTTCACACCAGGGGTTCCAGCTTGTAGAACAGCCCCAGCACTTCTGGGGGAAGGAGGCATCTTCCTCTTTCTGCTGAGAATGGAGGGGATGGAAACACAACAGATACTACCAAAGCATGGCTCTGAGCCCAGCAGTAGCATGAGTTGTTAGGATAGTGCTTCAGAGCAAGTTGTACTTCTTCCCTGGATCTACCTGGTCTGGTTTTTCAGACCCTGCAAGAGGAGAAGGGTCTGTCAGCTGCCTGACACATCTTGGGGTGATGGCTGCAACATGTGAAGGACCCAAAGAAAATTCTGCAATTTTGTTGGCAGCCAAGGTTGAGAAATCCTCCTTAGGGGCAAGAACGCAGTATAGTAGGTGAGAGTGGAAGAAGCCCTCTGAGGGCATGAAAGGTTGCAGCACAAGATCTCTGCTTGCTGCAGTTCTCTCAGATGTCTCAGCTCCAGCCTGTCTTCATACCCAACTGTGCCCACGTATGGTTGGTACTGGGTCCAAAAGAAGTGAATATGCTGGGGGCTAACACACACTTTCTGCTTTGTCTCCTTCTCCCCAAGTTCCATGCGCTTGTTTCGTCAAGGGAGTTTAAAACAGGCACTGTCAAACCAGTGCCCTGACATCTTGAAGCACTGGAATAATTCAAGTCTCCAGAAGGAAAAAAAGGCTACATTGTGCACACTGGAGCAAAAAACTTGGCACAAAATAGTCATTGTGTCCTGAGAATGCCTGACCCAGATCTGATCTGTGACAAAAAGCACTAGCTCTCAGAGCTGAAAGAGACCAGGTCTCAGGACCACGATGTCCCTGTACCTCCACAGCAGCCACAGCCAAGTGCTACAGCTTACAAGGTGGAGGAGGCCAAATGTACGATGGCTTCATAGGTAGCCATCATGATGGCTGCGTTTGGGATCTGGCGGATCAGGTGCACCAGGAGCCCCCGGTATAAAGCCAAGGGTCCCTCCTCACGGACCACGAGCTGCAGAGTCTGTGTAAAGGAACGGTACCGTGACCCTTCCTCTCGCAACCGTGTCCGAATGACCTCTGGAGAGACAAGAAGGGAAGCCATATATTAGCAAATGGATCCTACAGGCATGGCATCTCCCCTCAAGGGGAACAGAAGCGAGGAGAGTGGACCCACTCACCGTGTGGATAGGCAATGCATGTAGCACATGTTTTGGAGACAGCAGCAGCGCCCATTAGTCCAAAGAAATCATGGTTGTTTGGTGGAAGTGTGAGTGCTGGAGAATGGGAATGCTGGCTGCTCCTCAGCTCCTGTTTCAGTGCTTCATAGATGACAAAGTGTATGATGGTCTCCGACACTCCAGCGTAGGAGGCAGTGATCCCACGGTAAAATCCACGCAGGCCTTCAGTGCGGTACACGTGCATGGCACACTGGAGAGCATTGCTGCCCATCTCCCCCTTCAGCCTGCAAAGAAGGGAGAGGGTTAGGACAGCATGCTGCACCCCTGACCTACAGTGCTGTTGTGAACACAGCCATAAGGCTCTTGCCCAGCCTGTGACTTGTCATGTTGTGATGAGAAATCACAGACTTCCCCCTGCCCACCACCACCCCCGAACCAATCCTGCTGTGACACGGAGTGGCTCTGAACTGCTGCCCTGCCTTACCTGGCTTCCAGCTGCATCCTGGTTTTCACTAACCAGATGGGGTTAGTGAGTGTGGCTGAGCTAATGCCTGGGGAACAGAAGAGGAAGACAGCCGTGAGCACCAGGATCATGCCAACAGTTTGTGAAGAGGTGCTGATCTATCAGCTCTCTGAGCTCTGCTTGGCATGCTGCAGGCATTTGCAATTTGAGAATGACCTTGAGAAGAGATATTTAGGGCAGACTATTTGATTCTCCTCCTCCCCTATTCCAGCCTTTGTCTAGTGGTGATTAGCTCCTCTGCCTCCAACAAATCCCTACTACAGGCCCGGGTGTTACAAAGAGGCAGGAAACAGCGAGCTAATTTTGCAAGAGTGGGGGATTTTGTTAGATAACTGTGTTATATCAAGAGAAATGGTTCTGTGAGTGGTCTAAATTACACACTGCCTTCTCCCTCTCACAGCAGAATAGAGCTCCTGATAGCAGCTGAAGGGGTAAAGACTAGACTTCAAGAGATGAGCCTAAGAAGAATGAAGAGTGAGAAAACATTTTGGTTACCCAAAGAAATCACTTCTTCAGATGCAGAGGGAGAAAACTTCAGAGCAGCAATAAAGAAGGAATGAAATAGTTACTTCCAAACACAAGGACATCTTGGCTTTGATTTGAGACAGAAAAGGCTCACCTGCAGAGGCTGCTGCTAATATGTGTACTTTCTTGGACTCCGGTACCAAGACAGTATTAAGCCTCTCCTTAACAGCAGAATAGGCAGCAAAATATATAGCCCTGGTTGGAAAAAAATACAGAAGAGGTTACAGTTCTCCTGTGAGGAGCAGAGATACTACTGTGGGGTCTCACTCCAAGTTTCACACAGAATTCACACAGAATGTATGGGTTGGAAGAGACCTGCAAGATCATCGAGTCCAACTCGTGCCCTAACACCTCAACTAGATCAACTAGATTTCTTACTCCCAGCACAGGTTTGTCCAACGTGATGTCAGATACCATTTATATCTGTTGCCCACAGCAACACTATGACCAGAAGCCCCAGAAAATGTCTGTGTGAAGGGGTTCTGTGGCACATGAGCACAAGGCCCGAACTGCTTTCAGAAAGTGGAGCAACAGGTATGACACACCCTTTAAAAGTGCACAACATGAGGCAGTGTCATGGAGCAGTACTCACCGGGAAGGAGCAACCCCAGCAAGGTTTGGACCCAGACCGCGGAACAGGGACCGCACGCCTTCCTTCTCAAGGATGGCCCTACAGAAGGACATGAACAGAGAAATCAGCAGAATAACTATGCTGGGGGCTCTGCTGTTCCTCCTCCTTCTTTGTTTTTCAGTATTTCTTGTAGCACCCTCTCCTCACCTCCCACATTATCCTTTTTCTGCCCTGGTCTCATTTCCTCTCCAACCACTTCTCCTCTCTCCTTCAGTCATAGAATCATAGAATGGCTTGGGTTGGAAGTGACCTTAAAGATCATCTAGTTCCAACCACCATGCCATGGGCAGGGATGCTTTTCATTAGTCATTGCATCCTATTCTTGATGATGCTGTCCCTCTGGGTCTGATCAAACCACTAGCTGAGAAATTTCTCCCAGTCCCCAAAGCTACCTGGCAGATCGCAGATCACCGGTGAGAAGCAGATGTACCTGTGCTCTGATCAACTTTCTATTGCACTTGTGGCTTCCAGAGCCTCAGCTCAACTCTCTTCCTCTCTCCCCTCACACCCTCCACCTGACAGCCAAACCATCAGCTCCCTAGTGCTAACAGGCACACTGCCCTGTCCTGCTCACCTCAGCAACTTGAGCACTCCAGGAGATGGTGGGGTGGGATTCATCAGCCTCACACTCATCCCCGGCAGCTGTATCTCTGGGAGGCACAGAGGCCGCAGTGCCAGCTGGGATGACTGCAGACGTGTCTTCACCACTTCCAGGGGACAGGTCAGGATAGCTCCAGCTGTGCCACCACATCTAGGGCACAGTAGCACATTTAAGAACAACCTCTGTGCCATAATAGGGAAATAATTCTGACCCTGCTTGTCCGCAACTTCTCCCCTCTGGGAGAGGAGATTAGGTACCCCAGTCTGTGTCACGCATGACCTCCTGCTCTAACACTGATTAACGTAACAGCTCAGCTTGGGACATCATCTGGCAGCCTCACTCTGAAACCTGACTCAGTATTTGAGACAGAGAGTCCCAAGTCCGTGGGGACTCAGCAGTCCCCCAGAGCAAACATTTCTGCTGCCCAGCCTCACTGCAAAGCCTTCTGCTGAGGTCACCAGGCACCGCGGCTCACACCTCACCACAGCCACACCGGCTCACAGACGGGCAGCACAGAACTCTCCCACCCCTCAGCCTGCCCGTGTCTTTAATGCATAATTAGGTCAGACCCACATTTGCAAGGCCCTGTAAGCAAGATCTGTATTTTCTGCCAACAGCCAGGCTCTCTCCAGGCCTGGCTTGCTTAATGTAAGAGGACCCTGACCTTCAGCAGGCAGAACCTATTTTTGGAACTTATGAACCATCTCCATCAATCTCCATCAATCGGTCTCATCACACCACAGGAATGCTAAAAGGACACATATCCCCTTTTTCCCTTTTCACTACCCAGGGACAAGTCAGAATTGATACATTTGGTTCTCAGCTTCTGCCCCTCTAAACCCTTCGACTGATAACTCTGCTCTTCTAGAGGATGCTCAGTACCTGAAAGACCATTTTGAGATGAATTTGCTTGTAAGCCATGGAAGAGGCTTTGACAAATGGACGATTGTTCACATCTGCTACAGCCAAAGTTGCTTTGTTTCACAAGAGATGGAGGCTTAAAAAAAACTCACTCTGCTCCAAAGAAAGAAAAGCCAATCAAAGAACTACAAGATGTCAGGGAAGAGTCAGGTGTATCATCAGAATTACATATGACAGGGCAGGACAGCAAATGGCGAGAGTTCTGAAGAATTATTTTGAGGAAGTCTATACAGCTCAGTGCACATATACAGTATTCCCATAGCCTTTGCTCCTAGGGCTTCATTATCATTGCCAACAGGAAGGGAGGGGGTAAAAAAAAAAAAGAAAAATAAAAGAGAGGCTTGGATGCCTATTGGACTGACATCCAAGAGTTGCAGATATGGCAGCTAGGAGATTATGCAGCTAATGATGCCAGCAACTAGCTATGCTATTCCATAACACTCATGTTGCTTTGTCAAGCCCTTGGCAGATGTACACAGTGGTGGTGACGGCTTGCAGAGCAGTCCATCCGCAGCAATTTCCCTCAGCAGGCATATGATGAGCGGTGGGAGCCTGGCAACGTGACTCCAGAATTTAGCTCCAGCTCAGAAGACAACACACAGCAAAGCAGTGAACACCCTGGCTCAGGTTCTCCGGGTGAACAAGCTGATCAAGCACACACACCAAGACACAGCCTACGCAGCAAAGGCCATGTTCATTCTTCCCATATAGACCATATTCTTTTAGGGGCCCAACAGTCCTGTTCTTTACCATAGACTATGGTAATTAATTTGTCTGACACAGGCTCCAAAAAACACATGCCTGTTGTTTTTTGGACCAGAAGTGCAGTCTCCAGTTCAGGAGGAGACTGAGTACAGTGGTGACAGATCAAGGTCTAAAAGGTCTGAATAGGGCAGTTTCAACTCCTTATCTAAAAGCTGAGCAAACAATACATCAGGAAAACACTAAGAGAAGCAATTGCTTGGTATACTAAAAATTCTTCTCTCTAATAGGGCATAAGGAGGCAAAAGTTTATACAATGTTCTCTTAATATCTTATTTCTTCAAGAAGTCCCTGCCTGCAATGGACAGGATATGAGTTTGAACCCACACTTCCAATATATATAGTAGTTTCCTGAGATCAAGTTCCTGAAGCTACCGATACATACAGATAATAGAGAAGTATTATAAAAGCAATAATAACAATTATTGAAATTGTTAATCTTTAGCACGGTGGCCATTTAATCAGCAGAGAGTCTGAGGTGAACGGGGACCTCTGAGCCACTATTGCTCAATGGCAAGACTGAAGAGGAAAAAAGAACACCGATGAATTAAAGCTGAGGAAATGAGGTGTACCAGTTGTTCAAAACTAGAAGAAATCTCAACTGTGATGTATTACTGTGCATTACATGATGATACAGCTGCTTACACTGTATGAAAGACATAGGTCTGCAAAATTCTTCTGTTTCAGGAGAAATGGAAAATTATGTATCATTACTCTAGAAGCAGGAACTAAAGCAATTCCTCCAAAATAGGATGAAGAGCAGCAGTTGAAAACGAGTACAGCATGTACTCTCAGAGCAATGCCGTGGCAAAAAAAGTGCTAATTGCAGAAGGCGGGTCATTTTATCTTAGAAAATGGTACTTGCCTCTAGATCTTGCTTTCACATTTTAAAGGGAAAACTGGAAAGTTTGAGGTGACAGAAAAAGAGGATTAGTTGAGAAATACAAAAGACACTCAACATTTTTTCAGCGATCTAGAAAGTGTATGAGCACATGCACAGAGGTGACAAGGTTTACTGGTAATTCACGTTAGCTCTTACTTAGGCTAGCCAAAAATTGAGATGGCTTGAAGATCTTCATTTAAGAACAGCAATGCTGGGTCAGACAAACCTGCAGTTAAACCAGCCTTCTGCCTAGGACACGGACAAATAAAGGTCACCTACAGAAACGAAGGAGAAATACTGACCTCCAGAGCACTCTCTCGGCTTCCCACAATTTTCACCTCAGGGATTTCCTCAGCTGGAAATGTTACCTTGCTTTTAATAGCCTTCAACACATCCTTTTTCATTCATCTTTTTAAAATGCTTCCTGGACACATAAGAAGTCTTTACCCTCTACTGTCCTGTGGCTAAGAGTCCCACAGTTTAACTGCACACTGTGGTAAGAACTATGTTCTTGCATTAGTTTTGAACAAACCTCTCACAAGTTTCTTTTGATGGTCCCCAGTTCTTATAGTGGAAGATAAAGTGAACAACTGTTCCTTCATGAATGAGACCCTGTTTTGTTTCGTTACATAAACCACTAATACTTAATATCATGCAGCAATAAACTGAACTTCTCATTCATCTCTTATTCACGTTATTGTCTCCAGGGTTTTAATTAGCTGTAATTCAGGCGCATCGCTTAATGGATGAGGATGGGATACAGACTGACAAAGTTCCCACTAGTGACATTCCTCAGCTGTCTCTAGTCCACTAGAGACAAACTCTCAGTTTTTCAGGAACTGTGGTGGAAAAAGATGAAGAAAAGCTTAAGAAGAAAGCTAAGAAATAAAAATATATTAAGAAAGTCTAAGATGCAATTATTATATAGTTCAAAGGATAAATTAATAAAAGAGAATAACATGTACAAAATAAAATGGGAACAGAGAGGACGAGTACACATATGCAAAGACTGACATAGCAGAAGAACTGCATTAGCTGCAGAAACCTGGAAATTTACTAATTAAAAGCAATTAAATTATGTGCCTTATTGTACATGCTGTATCACAGGCTTCACTGTCACACGGACTCCAGCAGGTTGGGGGGATTTGGAACGGGATTAGGTGGCTGCCTAAGCAGAGGACTTCTGCAGTTATTCAGCAAAGTCCGGAGGACCGCATTATCTTCTGCTTTAGGGCACCATAAACTTGGAGCTCATTGTTTTGAGACCTTAAAGAGAGGAAGGGGGAAACTCTACGTGAGAAATGACTTGCTCAAGGGCACGCTTCGAACGCAGAGAGGCACCGCTGGGATCCAAACACCTGACTAACCAGAAACAGCCGCACTATTTAAAGCCAGAAAAGCCACACAGGAATCTCAGCCACGCGCTGATGGAGAGATCTGGCCGCCCTCCCGAACACGTGGATGCTCCACCATTTGCCCCGCTGAGGTGGCCTCTCGTTCAGCACCCCGCTTCCCTTGCCCCCCGTGCCCGGCAAGCTCAGGTTGGATGAAACCCCGTGTCCCACACGGAGGCTCTCCGTCTTCCCTAGCCGAGGAGCC
>WEIT01014215.1:122476-150133 GCA_013389985.1 Dryoscopus gambensis
TCCCCCCTTGCCCGGCGCCATGGCCATGAGGGAGCTGGTGGAACCGGAGTGCGGGGGCTCCAACCCACTGATGAAGCTGACGGGGCACTTCACCCAGGACAAAGCCCTGCGGCAGGAAGGACTGCAGGGCCCGCTGGCCTGGCCCCCCGGGGCGCCCGAAGCCGCTGCCGTGAGTGCTGCTGCCCTTGCTGGGCTGGGTCTGGGTCCTGCCGGGGACTGGGTCGGTCAGCCCGGGCTGGGGGTGAGCAGGGCGGGGGCTGTCGGTGCAGTTGGTGTCGTGTCGTGGGTTTTTTTGCAGAGAAAGGCCCAGGGGTCACCAGAAGCAGGGTTGTGCGCACGCAGAGGATGTTGGTGGCTGTAGTGAGCTGTGTGCCTTGCTGTCACAGGCCCTAAGCCAGACAGAGGTGGGAGGGGGTTGGACAGGATCCCTCAAAGTGTTCCTGCTCCTTTAGCTTTAGAGGGCAGCTAACGCAAGAAAATGTTGACAGCCTAAGCTCAAGGAAGAGGAAGATACAATCTAATTGGGTCACGCTGTGTGTGTGTGGAGACGGGTATGGGATCAAAACTGTTGACACAATTGCCCACTATTCCCTGCAGGTATCCAAGCCACTGGGAGTAGCCACTGAAGATGAGGTAAGAACAGATCAATTCATCTCCTTATAGGTTTTGATTAATGTTCTTGAAACTTTTCTCATCAACACTGTTTGTTATTTTACCCCTTACCTGATGCTAATATTTCCTTCAGACAAACCCTTCTCTCTTGCTCCATGGCTCTGCCTATTCATCTTCTGTGCAATGTTTGTAATCAATCTCTGTCTTTGGCAGCTGGTTGGAGAGTTTCTGCAAGCACAGAGTGCCCCTTTACTGTCCCGTGCACCTCAGACCTTTAAGATGGATGACTTGTTGGCTGAGATGCAAGAGATTGAACAGTCAAGCTTCCGACAGGCCCCTCAGCGAGGTGAGGGCAGCTGAAGTAGGTGGAGAGCTGGAAAAGATCTTGAAGTTTTGGTTAAGCTCCTAGCAAGGTGGCTCCTATCTCTTGAGCCCTTCTGAGACTGTATCTGGAGTGTTGTTTCTGGATTTGGGCCTCCCACTACACTGATCTACTGGAACAAGTTCATCATATATCAGTAAAATATTCAGGGACAGGAATACATGTTGTAAGAGGAAAGGCTGAGGGAACTGGGCATTTTAACCTGGGAAAGAGGAGTCTGAGGGGCAGGGGGTGGAGTGTCTTGTTGCTGTCTTCAGCAGCCATGGTCGAGATCTTCACAGCAATAGTCAGGAGAAGGACAAGGGGTAATGGACACAATTTGTGGGAAGGGGAACTGACTAGGTATGTGGAAACATTTCTTCCCTTGGAGGAGGCAGTTCAGTACTGGAACAGATGCCTGGGGAGGCTGGGGAATTGCCAGCCATGGACAAATTCAGAAGTTACCTGATGAATGCCCCGAGCAACCTCGTCTCTGGCTTTCATGTTAATCTGCAGTGAGAACTCTAGCAACTTCCAGAGACTCCTTCCAAGTAAAATATTTCTGTGATTTTATTATAACAAAGAGGAGGATCAGAGGTGATTACGGCTAGCGTGGAACACGTAAATGGTGCCTTTGAGTGCTCCAATCCTCACTTCTGGTTTTTTTTTTTTCTTCATGTAGCTCCAGGTGTGGCAGCCCTGGCACTGTCTGAAAACTGGACCCAGGAATTCTTGGCTGCAGCAGATAATGCTGGTGATGTCTCTTCGGATTACAATGAGGCTGACTGGTCACAGGAGTTCATTGCTGAAGTGACAGGTGAAGTGTCCTTTTTGGAATTACTGTCAAGATATGTCCAGTCACATGCCTGTGTTATAGTGAAGAGCTACTGAATGTGAAATTGGAGTATTGGGCCCAGCAGTCAGGGTTTCCTATAGCAGCTTTAATGGGGTGGAGGGTAGGAAAGCTGCTTTGTGATGGTGTTATGGTTAAGTCAAATTATGAACAGTGTGGTGTGGAAGCTCTTATTTAGGTGTAAGGGTCTTCTGTTTCTAGCTTAGGTTAGACTATTAGACTTTTTAGGAGCAGCATGCTATTTAAGCTGCTTTTAAAAAAATTGTGATTCAACTGATGCAATTTGGAGATGGCCTGGTGCTGCTTCTTGTTTACACGTTTTCTAATTCCCTCTCATAGGGCTAAATTTGCCTTTGGTACAAAGGTAAATACTCTTTAGTGTCCTTTGGCCGAATATTTTGTGTCAGTTGCATGGAGGTAGAGGGATGTTACAGCCTGGAAATGTGCAAAGTGGGTGTTTCTGGCCCAAAGGTTAAGCTTTATTTGAAAGGCCATCCTGCACTGTGTATAGAACTGGGTCTGGCATTGGGTCCTGTTACCATCCATGCCCTAATCTGGAAACCATGGAAAAGATTTAAGGAGATGCTGTTCTCTTCTCCAGGAGTAGCTACTATAGAAAGCTGGGTAGTCCCACTCTTTGACCTTCACTCTATATTTCTGGGAATATAAATGAGAATCTGCAAAGGTCTTTGAGAAAGTTCTGATGAAAAACTTGTGCTTTGTAGGCTGTGCTTTTGACAGAGACTTGTAATGCATTGCTAATTTTCTTGACCTACATAGTATCCCACAGGGAGCAGACGAATAAGTTGTGATATTAAAATAGAAAATCGTAAGTTTATTTGTCTGTATTAATTCGCTGTCTGAACCTAGGGCTTGGTTTTTAGATCAGAATAAACAGAGGTAGAAGAAGCAAGCATGAACAAAGGTGTGGTGGTCTGCCTGTCTTACTTTTCTCCCCATTCTTCCTGTGCAGATCCACTGTCCGTGTCTCCTGCCAAGTGGGCAGAAGAATACCTAGAGCAGTCAGAGGAGAAGCTGTGGCTTGGGGAATCGGAAGATCAGTCTTTGGCAGATAAATGGTGAGTCTGACTTCTCAAGACCAGCTGTTGCTGCTAGGCACTTGGGTGGGTGAAGTTTGGGAAGGTGATAGAAATCTGCTATGGCCTGAATGCTTTTGAGTCATTTAACCTAGACTGGTGTTCTCAGGTCTTTGGTTTCAGAGAGAGGAGGAAACAATGCTTGCAAACGGAAGTTTTTAAGAGAGTGTAGCTTTTCTGTTCTCTAGTTCCAGGAAGATACTTTGATCATATAGGCTAACTTAATCTCATTCCTAGTGCAAAACTCCTTAAAGTAACTTCAGAAAGGAGTTCAGGAACTTTTTTTCTGCAACAGATGCTTTTTACTAGACTCTACTGGTTGTAAACTTCCATCATGTATGTCTCCCTATCTGACAAACCACTTCCAGCCTTTCCTTGACATATTCCCAGGTTCAGCCTTCTGCATATTATTTTAATACAGTTTTTTTGGGGTAGATTAAAGATGGATCATCTCTCTGTAGGTACCTGTTGAGTACAGTCAAGTTTTTTGATTAAAGAAGCAAAACACACACAAGCAATTTGGGCTTCTTGGATCTTTCCTTAAAAAATTTTTGTAAATTTGTATTCTCCTTCCTCCTGGCTCTTGCCTTCTCTGATAGCTTTCTGCAAATAATGGACATTACCGAGTTACTGCCACCAGTTCCAAAGACTTCCCCAAGACTGAATGTAGTGGTAACACCTAGAACTGGTCGTATCCTGCTGTAAGCCAGACAAGACATACTGAGTTGTGTCTTTGCTGTAAGCCCTCAGTGCTCTGCAGAGCTGATGCTCTTCCAAGACAGTGCTTTCCTCTTCAGCGGGCATGACCTACTTTCTTTGTTCCTGGATATACGACCTTGTTTCTGGTTGTGCTAAAACTTGCAATGTCTGATGGCATGTGAGCTTGGCAAGGAGTCCAGACTGCTCTGCAGAACTGTGCTGACTCTGTTCAATTCTGCTGATGTTTGTGTCAGTCACTTGCACACTTAACTTAGTAGTAATATTGAATTTTTGCAGATGGATAATGCTACTGAATCACTTAGGAGAAGCCCAGAATCTTTGAGGAGGGGTTGTATCCCTCAGTACTGTTGTCTGGTCCATTGTGTAGACTGTTGTTAGTGAAAGAGTTCGCTGTTGCTTGGTATCAGACTATCTCTTTTCCTTTTTACTGCCTTGGAACACAGGTACGAGGAATACCAACCTGAGGATGATCTTAAGAAAACTGTAACTGATTTCCTCTCTAAAGTGGATGATCCGAAACTCAAGAATACTGAGGTGAGAAGTCTGACTGGGGCTGAGATTAATTATTACTGTGAATTAGTAATTATATAATTAGTAATAATTATATTACGGTGAATAAGGGGTGTTGGGAATTGAGAAGGGTGAAGACAGTAAAGGAATAAAGCCTCCTCTTGTCCCATGTTTCCATTTCTTCCCTGATTCCTGGGAGTTGAACCTTACGATACACTTTAGATATTATCCATCTCCACTCTTGTGAAGTCCGGTGCCTCCCACCTTTCCGGGCCTTTTGTGCTCGCTCTGCAGAGAGAAGCCCTCTTAGTGAAGGAGGGGGGCATGGGCAGAGGGCTTGTGGGCACAGCATCTGCCCAGCTCCACCCTTGTTTCATTTCTCTGCCGCAGTTCCTAAAGTTTGTCCGCCAGATCGGAGATGGGAGGGTATCGATCGAAGCTAATCAGGTGACCCACAGAGACCAAGATCAGGCAGAGCAATGGGCAGCTGAGTTTATACAGCAGCAGGTAGGAGCCCCAGGCCTGTACGCTCTGAAGGAAGAAAGCATTTTGCCACAGTGCACAGTCTGGGAGCAAAGGAAAATGGCAAGTCCAGCTCTCAGCGATGCTGAGGGAGAAAAGGGAGGGGCTGTTGGGCTCTTAGCAGAGTCTAGCCAGAAGCTGGGAATGTATTTGGACAGTTTGAGTTTTCTCATCTCCCACAGCATCTGGGAGGAAGAGGAGATTCAGATGAATTCGTTTCCACTTCATAGGCCATCAGTTCTTACTGATGGGGAGGAAGGGTCATCACACACCCTCCTGCTGTTTTGGGATGTGCCCTGAGGTTGCCAAATCCTAAAAAGAAAGGTGTGTTTCTGTTTCCAAACTCCCAGGGGGCATCCGATGCCTGGGTGGATCAATTTGCGCGATCTGGGAACATGTCAACTCTTGATACGGAATTTGAGCAGGCAAAGGCTGCTGTGGAGGTAAAGCTGGCTGAGAAGGAGGGTTGGGGTGCCAACTGAGAGCCCATGGTAGGGTTACCTCTCTCCTTTGCATGCTCTGAGGAGGGCTGGAAACATTCAAGAGGGAGTTCTCTGGCATGTCTATAGACCTGAGTTTATGGCTGAGGTACTCCAGTCACACTTTGTTGTCCCTTCAGTCAGATGTGGAGTTCTGGGACAAACTCCAGGCAGAATGTGAGGAGATGGCCAAGAGGGATGCAGAGGCTCACCCTTGGCTCTCTGAATATGAAGACCTCAGCTCCTCATCATACGACAAGGTAGGGGAGAACAGGGTCTCAGCTAGCACTCTGATGGGCTGCCTTGGGGAGACTGGCAGTGTGTCTGCCTCACTGTGAGTTCCACAGACCCTAAATGCTGCTGGGGTTCCTTCTCACACTGATGCTTTGCTGTCACTTACACCCTCTTCCCAGATCAGCTAGGGGTTTGATACTATTTTCGCTTGGGTTTGTCTGCAAATGCTGTCTGGTTCTTGTCAGCACCAAATAGCAGTGAATACAGGGGCTCTCCACAGTGAGTTCAAGTGTTGTGTCCCCTGGCCCCATCCCTGCCTCTCTCCCCCATTCACCTCCAAGCGAATAAGATCCATACTAAATGTTTTGTCTCTCTAACAACTTACTCCAGGTCTGCTTTTGGGGATTTCTCCAGCACAGAGCAGGCAGGAAGAACCACCGTTGTTCTCTGATCTGCTACAATATAGCAATGAGGACTAGGTGCTGGCTAGTCTGCAGCTTGAGTGTTCCTGATGCAGCAAGACTAGACTGTGCTGTGCTGTAGAGAGTGCTCTTCTCCCTAAGCCTGTCTCCTAGCTTTAGCCCCTGTGTGTCTGTCTGCCCTGCTAGGGTTACCAGTTCGAGGAAGATAATCCCATGAGGGATCACCCGGATGCGTTTGAAGAGGGGCGGAAGCGCTTGGAGGAAGGTGACCTCCCCAATGCTGTCCTGCTCTTTGAGGCTGCAGTGCAACAGAAGCCAGATCATATGGAGGTGAGTGGCAGCAGAGATAAAGGGCTGAGCTGTTAGGCTGGGTGTAGAAATCTCACTTCAGTGTCAGGACCCGTGCAGAGTGTATGAAAACGCCTCATTTTTTTGCTGCTCTGAGTTTGTAGCTGATGTGTGTGAATCCTCAGGGAGCCTCGGAGCGAGGAGGTTTCTGACTTAAGGTCAGTTACAGGAAGCACAAAGTTGTCTGGCCCAGAGCTGGCTCCAAATCTTTGGAGCACATGAGACTCTGCATGGAGCCAAGACAAGGAGTTCTCATCTCTCAAGTTGCTTCTGTGAAAGTCTTTATTGGCATTGTAAGTTTGGAGAAGCTTATGGCAGATCACTGCTTTCCGTATCTGTATTAAATTCTAATTCTGAGAAGCTCATTAGACCGGGGTTCTGACTAAGTCTTTCCTCTAGGTGCTAGGAGAAGATGTGACCCAAAAGGGTTCAGAGGGATGGCTTGGGTGTTTTCACAGTCTTAATTGAAGTTGTGAGCCAAAGAAGGATTTTTACACTGAAGACAGAGCTCCAGCTCCTTGTTAATTGAATCCTTTTTTCCAGAAATCACTTCATCCTCTGCAGGATGTATTGAGAAATGGAATAGTCTATGTGCCTTTTTCCAGGGGTAGGGGACGTGGATATTCTCAGGAAGAGGGCAAATACACCCGAGTTGTCCATTTCTAGAGTGCCTGCCTCAGGAATCCAGGGCTGCTGAATTTTCAGTGTGTCTTGTTCAGGCCCTGCTAATTGTATATGACTGGACATACATAATTTGATTACCCTGAGGCTTAAATGAAAGTGACATTTTGGAACGAGGATCTTGGCTTCTGGGAATAGGCATCTAACTTTCTAGGGTACGGGTAATAGGTGAAAAGTAAGCAGAAGATTTGAAGATCTGCTTTAGCTTTAGTGGTCAAAGGGTGGTGTTAATCTCTTAGCACTGTCGCTTTCTTCTCATAGGCAGTGTGGGCTGCAGGCTGAGCATGAAGGAGAGGTAGTTGAAACCTTAGGGGAAGAAATCTTGGGCCAGTTCTGGCTAGCTGTGTTGGAAACATTCTGAATTCTTCTACTGTGACTGCAAAAAGTACAGGAGAAGTCAAGACTTCACAAATGGTACAGTGATCAAATAGACATGAACAATTGCTCTGAAGGAAATGTCATGTTTGCTTTGCTCCAAGTCACAATTTTACCTTGAATCTCATCAGCTCTGCTGCTGGCAGAACACTGCAGTTATCACTGGTCAGCTCTGCTTGAATGGCAGCTAGCTGTGTATGATGAGGCATGAGAGATGCAAGAGAGTAGATTGCCTTCTGCTTGTGGTGGCTTGTGCAGGATTTCTGTGTCTTTGCTAATGAAACAATTTCCTTCCTTGAGGCAGTGTATACCTCATTTTGTGACTTAGGTTCAAAAAGCAGGTACATCATGCTGACAATCCCACCAACTATCTAGCCTATTTTGGACCCAGGGGTGTGGTTAACAACATAAAGTGAACAGATACTTTGGATTTAGTGCCTAGTTAAATATTCCTTATATCAGCTTCTTGGAGATGGAAGTCATTTTCATGTACTGGTGTCATGATGATTGGAAATTCAGTAAAATAACAGTGCTTCTACTTTCAGGTCTGAAAGTCAACTCTCCAAGGTTACTACTTGCTAGTGGACCACTGCACAAGTACATACAGCTGCCTGCCTCGGGGTCTCATTATTAGCACTGCTGCTATGCCATTTTGTTCTTGGGAAATAGGAGATCTGCATTTTCCTCCTTCCTCTGCAGTTTGACCACAGTTAGAAGTTAAAAGTGGAGATTCTGTGATATAAAAGTGTAAAACTGCCAGCAGTTGCTTTATGATAGATTTCCAGGTAGACATTCACTTCTGTTCACTATAACAATGCCAATTTTATTGTCTTTGAGGACCTATGTGCCATGACTTCTGTGTATCTTTTGAGAGGAACTTATACCTGCGGCTAATATGTATGCTTTGGTCTATTTGATCTCACTCTAAAACCGTGCGGGATAGTATACTGGATTTAATCTTTGTGTTTGTGGCTTATTGGCTGATATTTTCCTCTCTAAGTCTGACTTTGTGCATCTGTGTCTTCCTCAGGCCTGGCAATATCTGGGAACCACCCAAGCAGAGAATGAACAGGAGCTTTTGGCGATCAGTGCCCTCAGACGGTGAGTGTGGCTCCTTGTGGAGTGCGTAGTGCCACAAGGACCGTACGGCTGTCATGGGGTGCTCTCTCTTGATTGTGTTACCCCCTCTGTCTGGGTGTCTCCTACACTGATTTAATACGTTATTCACTTCTCATTCTTTGCCCTGCAGGTGCCTGGAGCTGCAGCCTGGGAACCTCACAGCACTTATGGCTTTAGCAGTCAGCTTCACCAACGAGTCCCTGCAGAAGCAGGCGTGTGAGACTCTACGGGACTGGCTGCGCCATAAACCGGACTATGCCCACCTGCTGGACAAGGAACCAGAGGAGAGTGTCTCGGGGACAAACCTGGGGCCTTCCAAGCGTGTCCTAAGTTCCCTGCTGTCTGAGTGAGTTACGGTCACAAATTTCAGCCCTTAGCTGAAAGGCTTCTTGGAGGGCTCAGACTGGTCCAGGCAGGAGCAGAGTGAGCAACCCGAGGCCAGCTCTCTCCACAGTACACCAGTATCCTATTCTGTGCTTTTCCAGCTCGCTGTTCATGGAGGTGAAGGAGCTGTTTTTAGCAGCTGTGCGCAGCAACCCCTCAGCTGTGGATCCTGATGTCCAGTGTGGCCTAGGTGTCCTTTTCAACCTGAGTGGGGAGTACGAGAAGGCTGTGGATTGCTTCAGTGCTGCACTCAGTGTGCGCCCCAATGTAAGAAAGGGGCAGACTGGGGGTGCTGGAGGCGCTTGGAGTTTTATGGGTGAAGGTTTGGGTGGAGTTGCTGCATGTATAAGAGGTGCATATTTGGAGTGGAGGAATAAGACAGATGTATGTGGAAGGAAGGATTGGCTTGGAGTTTAAAGAGACCCAATTCATCTCAGCCCCTTCTCTGTGCCCCTTCCTCTAGGACCACCTCCTGTGGAACAAGCTTGGTGCCACCCTGGCTAACGGCAATCGGAGTGAGGAAGCTGTGGCCGCGTATCGTCGGGCACTGGAGCTCCAGCCGGGATATATCCGCTCCCGCTACAACCTGGGCATCAGCTGCATCAACTTAGGCGCCCACCGGTGAGCGCAGGATGGGCAACTCTGCTGTGACCCAGCAGTTTGTGTGTTTGTGGGAGACAGGCTGCCATAGGTTACGAGGGCAGGGCCTCACTGCCCGCAGCCTCCTGTTGGCGTAGGAGAGCAGAGCGAGTGTGTGGACTCTGCCCAGAGATCCGAGTGTCATGCAGTTACAAGTGGAGTAGAGGCCATCTGGGCTCCTGATTCTTTTAGAGGGAAAAGGGGGGCCTCTGGTTCTGGAGGAGGACAGGATCTGGTGAAGAGGAGGAAACTGTTTTGGAGGAGAAATACTTTAGAAGCAAATGGGGAAGGGAGTATGAGATGTACCATCTTCTCCACTAAGCATGTGTATGTTCTCCTGTTGACAGTGAGGCTGTGGAGCACTTCTTAGAGGCTTTGCACATGCAGCAGAAGAGCCGAGGTCCGCGGGGGCAACAAGGAGCTATGTCTGACAACATCTGGAGCACCCTGCGCATGGCCCTCTCCATGCTGGGGCAGAGTGACCTGTATGGGGCAGCTGATGCCCGTGACCTGCCCACACTGCTGCAGGCGTTTGGCCTCCAGCAGTGACTCTGGGATGGGCTGCCCTGCGAGTGCAGCAGTTGCCTAGCCCAGCAATGAGTGACCTTTCTTAGGGAGAAAATGTTCACAAGAGTTCACACAAATCTTTGCCCTGGTAGGGCAGATCATTGACAACTGGCTTTTTTTTTTTCAAGTACCCCCCTGGTGAAGTGTGCAACTTCCCCAACCTGTCTGTTGTGGCCTGAGCATTTCTGAACGGTTCACTTTATCACCTCCATGACGACTGACACTGCTGGTTCACAGATGATCAAAGTGGGGAAGACAGCAGCATCGTGCCCCCTTGCCAGACTGCATTTGCAGCAGCTGTGAGACCTTGGCTATGAGAGCCATTCTGCAGAGACTGCCTGCAAGGGCGTGTCTCGGGTTCAGATTGCTTTGGAGCGGTGGGATTGCTGTTTCACCCAAAAGGGTGAAAAATTCTGGGGTTTGAGCATGCTTCCCCATGTATGTGCTTGCATGTGTGTATATGTGGGTTGCTAGGGAGAACTGGGGCAGTAGTCCCCTTTTCTGGCCACTGGTAACTTAATGGTACAGCCAGATGCTACTTTCTCAGTGTCCCTTCATGAACCTTTTAAGACGAGAGTATTGTACTGATGCTGGGGACATGGGTGGAGGCCCTCACCCTCTCAGGGTGAGGGGAGATCCCGGAGTTCAGGCTTGAGAGAAGGTGATAGGAATAAAAGTCTGAAGTGTAACCTATCCCAAAATACGGTGGGGAAACGGGTCAAGTCTTAATTTTCTCTTGCTCATCTGTCATTGTTTCCTTTGTGCAAAAGTCCCCATCTTGTGTGTAACTGAATCTTGTTAATTATAAATATCTGTACATGATTCTATTGGAGAAAATGTTTTTTAATTGTAAAGTATTTTGTATAATAAAGGTATAAGCCCACTGCTTTTCAAAAGATAGATTAGAATCTCGCTCTGTTTCTGTCTCTCCTTTTGACCCAGGTTTTGCCTTATTGATAGCTCGCATGCAGATGAAGCTTAAAGGACCTCGTTTTGCTGTAGCCCCAGGCTTTGGTTCAGTGAGCCAGCACAAGAGCCTTCCTGTGCCAAAAGCTTTCTTTTTCCTTGCTTAGGTTTAGAGGTCAGTGACGCGCTTTTCTTTCATCTTCCGGCCCTCTGCAGTGAGGGAAGTTGGGTTACATTTTATCGCCTCGTTAAGGAATCTGCTGCAGTAGTCACAGCTGGGGGCTTAAGTAGGAAGTGCTGCCCCTTCCTCTTCTGTCAGGCACCTGTTTCTTCATAGCTCAACCTCACGGGCTTGTTTTTCTCTCGCTGCTGGAGCACAGAGTGTGTGCAGAGAATAGTATTTGCTGTATGTTTTCTGAGCTTTATTTTCCCCTCTATTTCCCATCCAGCCCTGTGGCACTGGGGCCTACATGCACTGTTCTGAGATTGCTGTAGTGCATGCAAGACAACTTGCTGCTTTTGCTGTCTGAAAGGAAGGGAAACACTACTTCTGTGTCCTGCTCACACACACTGCTGGTCAGAGATGTCTCTCAGTTTTTATTGATCTCAGTCCCCTGTCAGATTCTTTGCTTGGTGAAAGAAAACATTAATGCCTGTGCTTTGCCTCACCTACTGTCTTGGTGTTTTCCCTTCCCCAGTTCTCTGCTGTTTGCTGTCACCACTGATTTCCTTTGCCTCTTTGGTGCACCACATTCCTCTCTGTTCATATTCCCATTACTGTTGCTTTGCCTTCCCTTTTTCTCATCCTCAGATTTCATTAGTGCTTCTCCTCTCCTAGGTTTCCTAGTTGCCTCAATTTCCCTTGCAATGTCACTTAACCTCTTGACTTCATGTTGGTGTCCTTCCCCCTGTCCCTGCAGGTGGGTTGGCTGTTACCATTTTTTCACTTTTCCTGGAAATTCTTCTCACTTTCTTCCCCCTGCCCCCGTTAAATCATCTCACAGCATCCTTGCTACCTTTTGCTGAGGCTGAATCTTCACCTAAGCAGTAGTCCCTGTTTAGTCTCCCAGGGCTGAGTGGAGATGGAGCTGCCTCTGTCCAGGTCCTGTCTGACTGTCCTGTTAAGAGCTGCCTTTGGAAGTGGAGTGTTGATGCAGTGAACACCAGCTGGCTGATTGGATCTGCATTCTGGTTCCAGTGCACAGTTTTTGTCTGTGCTCTGCAACCCCGTCTCTGGTGTCCAAACCCAGCTTGTGTTGGTGCTCTGTAGGTATCATGATCCTAGTTAGCATTTCCAACCCCATCCATGTTTTTCTGTTACCAAGCCCAGTTGTACAGCAGGGGTGGGTAGCAGGTACCAAACGTTTTAGATGCACATAAAGGCAGTGAGGGATGTTTGCATGTCCCTAATCCAACCCCCTGCTCACAACAGGCCTAATCCTGTTGGTAAATGGGGAAGATAAGGGCCTTATAAATGATTGTGCTCTCCAATTCTTTCACTTTTCCCAAGGCACAGAACAGTGGCAGCGCCTATCACCACTGAAAATTTGTAAGAGATCCCAGCATGACCTTTACCAAATTCTTGGGCTTTACAGGACACAAACTAACCTTTCATAGAGCCGTAAGTGAGTGGTCAAGGAGGATAGTTCAGTACTTGTTTTTCCACCCATGCGTCTTGATATGTTTCTGCTGTATTTCTTCCTTCAGTGCTTTATTTATTTGCTGCTTAAGACCCCAAGAAGTCATAGAATCTCTTGGTGGTTGCTTTAGCACCCAATCAGAAAATGAAAATGTGCTTTCAGGTCCTTATACCTCTAGCCACAGTGCTCCTCATTAGCTTCCATCCTTGTCAAAGAGGTGGTTGTGCTGTCCTTGTTTATTCTGCTTCACCACTGCAGTTTCCTCTCTTGAGCTGCTGAGCCTCATTACGATTCTGAGTTTTCTTGAGCTGCAACCTGCTGAGTTCAGGTTTTGGGTCCCAGGTTCCTACCTGTTGTGCCTGTGTGTGCTGAGGTCTTTCTGGTCTGGAAGGTGTTCAGACCAGTCCGTCTCTAGAGGAATGCTCTACACGTGGTGACCTGAAGTGTCTTCATGGAAAGAGCATCAGGCAAGCAAGAAGTTCTCATATTCTCTAGGAATCTGCTGTTTGAAACACTGTCTGACTCAGAAGTTGCATCGGTATGTTTGTTTAAGAGCCTTGGGTGAATTTTTTCTCTGCCTGTGACTTGCTGATTTTTAAGCCACATGGTGCCCTTGGTCTTTACAATGTCATGTGGATGCACACAAGAACTGTGTTTAAATACCTAAAGTATTTTCTTTTGTTTTTTAAGCCTGCTGTCTCTTCCTTTGTGGTCTCCTACTTCAGGTCCTGCACTATACAGCAAATAAAATGGTCCTACTACAGTCTACGTGTCCCCAGAGGGGGAACCCTTTTCCCTACCTCTGTACCCCACACTTCTGTATCTTTTCTATTTTTACTGTATTCTTGCCAGTACTTCCTTCATGCCCTAGCCTGCCTCAGAGCCATGGCCACACACGCTCTGCCACTTTCTCTCCTCTGAGTCGGCCCCTGATGCTCGGAGGTCTTTTGGCAGGCAGACTGAAAGCAGCACAGCAGCTCTCCCACCTGAAGCAGCAAAGCAGCACCAGAGACAGGTCTGCCAGGCAGGCCTGTTTGTCAGAGCAGCCTCTGGCAGCTTCTCCAGGTGGTGATCCCTTGTTCATGTAGGAAAATGTTCCTTCGCATCCACAAGAGAGAAGAGAAAGTTTTCTGTCAGTGCCATGCCGAGTATGGCAAAGCATTGTCTAATATTTTTCTGATGGTTTTTAGATGCTTAATTTGGGACATGTAAAATTTTAAAGCTCTGCAGCTGTCGATGACTTTAGGAAGAGTTGTAGGTACAGAGATCCCCTGAAAAATCTGGGGCCGGGTGCGTTGGTTTTTTCCCCTGATGTGTTTCCCTTGCTGTGTTGTATTTCTGAAGCAGAAGTGACACCTAGTGTTGAGTCGAGGGCAGGTCCATGTCTGTCACACGGGCTTGGACCGGAACACTAAAGGGTTTAGGAGCACGACTTGCTAATTAAACACGGAAGGAACAAAATGCTCGATGAATTTTCCAAACGTGCAGCTGTAGATGCAAAACGCGGTGCTGTGAAGCTAGGACCTTTTAAGGGTCTGTGATGCCTTCCCCCAGCTCCTTCCTGGTACTGAGCATGTGTTTGTGGAGTCCAGTCTAGCAACTATTCCATGGAAAACCATTTGTACGTTTATTAAAGAACCCAGAAAACAACCCAGCAGGGTTTCTGACATTTTGAACTAACAGTTAAACTTTCACAGACAACCTGTTTCCTTTTCCTTCATCTGGTAAGAGGAGACTTGGGGAAGGAAATAATAGTTGGAAATGATCTTCACTTTGCTTTCTGACGTCTGGGTGTTGTCAAGTGAGACTTACAAGGCTTTTGTCAGTCTGTGTTTGCTGTGCCTCTCTTTCCAGCACAATTTCTTTGGAGCTCACTCCTAGTGTTGTGTCTGAATATGCAGCACTCATCCAATAGGATTCTATCATCTCTCTTTTTGCTGAAAAAGTGGTATTTAGTTTGCTTTACTGAAGAGTAGCGATTGGGAAGTGCACCAAACAGACGAAAGAAAATAAAAAGGGAGTTTGTGTGAGATACATGCTAGGCAAAAAAAGAGGCCTTTTTTTCTTTCCCCTTGAAGGGTTTGGTTTGCAAATAATGCATTTATTAGTGTGTAAGCTATTCACAGCTTTGGGTTCTGTGGTCCGGTGGCATGTTCCTATATTGCATTTTTGGGAGCTGTTTAGCTTGAGAAACAGAAGTGGGAGAGTGAAAAGAGGGGAAGAAACCTTTTATTTTTGTGATGAAGAATTACATTACCAGCCCTAACAACTGCTAAGTGTGTAAAACCCAAAAAACCACCCTCTCCAACCACAAAACACCCTCCAAAATAAAGGAACCAGCGTTCTGTTGCCTTGATTCCAAAACTACCAGACAAAACTAGCAAACAAAAACTGGGGAGGTGTAGTTCATATGTAATTTTATTGTTTTTTTAATCCTTTTGTTTTAAAGTAAAGAATAAAAACAGATGAGTAATTATTGAGATACAAACTAGGTTATCCATGGTGGTAGAGCAGGATAGGAACACAACAGGATCTGGTGGGTGAAGGAGTTTGTTGTTAATTAGATTTTTCTACCATTTTACCTTTTCCTTTATTGTGAAGTGGGTGCATATGTGACATCCACAGCTTTAAGTGAAATTGTTTTATCACTCTGCAATCTCGTAGTAAATAGTCTCTAAACAAAGAGAGAAAGAAACAAAAAATCCCCAGAAAACCAGTTTTATGAAAAAGATAAAAGTATCTTTATTCTTCATTTGCTGAAGTGTTTTTTGCATAACTGTACATTTTCAAGGAAACTGTGTGTCATCATTCATCTTGCTCCTTCTATTGCTTTTTGTCTGCTGAGAGCAATAGAGGAAGAGGGGTTTGTCCTCCTTCTCCCATCTTTTCGCTTTTGTCACGCGCTTTCAGATTTTGAGATACTGCTGTTTCTGCAGGAATAGGATAAGAGGTATTTTGGGAAACATCATTTCCCATAAATTTACTCCACCTGAAGTATTGTGTCCGACTCTGGGGACCTCAGCACGAGTCTCAGGCCATGGACCTGTTGGAATGAGTTCAGAGGAGAGACATAAAGACAATCAGAGGGCCGGAGCGCCTCTCCTGTGAGGAAAGGTTGAGAGAGTTGTGGTTGTTCAGCCTGGAGAAGGCTTTGGGGTGACCTTATTGTGGCCTTCTAGTACCCAAAGGGGCTAAGAGAGAGCTGGAGAGGGATTTTTCGGCAAGGACACACAGTGGGAGGACAAGGGGGAATGACTTCAAGCTGAAAGAGGGCAGGTTTAGATTAGATACTAGGAACAATTATTTACTGTGAGAGTGGTGAGGCAGGGGAACATTGCCCAGAGAAGCTGGGAATTCCCTATCCCTGGAAGAGTTCAAGGCCAGGTTGGATGGGACTTCGAGCACCTGCTCTAGTGGAAGGTGTCCCTGCCCATGCCAGGGGGGTTGGAACTGGATGATCTTTAAGGTCCCTTTAAACCCAAACCACGCTGTGATCCATAAGGGAAAAAAGCAAACAAACCCAACCCTCAAAGAAAACCCCATAAATATTTCCAATATCAACCCCCTAACCCCACCCTGTGGTGTTCTGCTTTGTTCAGTGACTTACTTCCTGGTGCATAAAGCACCATATAGGTGAGATTAATGACATTAAAATCCATTTGGTTTTCAATCCAGTGACACTGGGACAGATGGTCAGTTGGAACCAGGAACTCATTTATTTCTGTGAACCTGGGAGTATTTGTTCAGAGATCCTTTACCATGCTTTTGTAGTAGCACAAAAAAACATGCTAAAGGATTCCATCATGTATCATTTCATCAGATATCACCTTCTGATTTTCCTCGAAGCCCCAAAAAGCCCCACCGCCAGCTTTGGTGCTCTGCAGGGAGTATGTGGAGGACTTAGGAGTTCACTGTTGACTGCACCACTCTGTACCAGAGTTGGGATACACTCAGACTCAGTCTTTGTGACACCTTCATGGCTCATACAATTGGTCAAAGGGCTTTTCTGAGTCTGCAGGTGCTGGAAAAGATGGGACTGTTTAGTTCATGATTAATTATGTCATTACACATGATTTTTTTTTCAGAAACACAACAAAATAATTTAATGAGTAAAACATACTGTCAAGCTAAGAAGAATGAATGTTGTTCAATGGCAGCATAAATGCATCCTATTCTAGGATGTGTTAGTTTCTCTTTCAAGCATTCCTCACATTGGTGTGCTTATTCTTCCTCCCCTCTCTTACCAGACAGTGGACACAATGGTTCAGGAGTGGAATGGGACTTTCCCCTTTCCAGCAGCACTGAACTGTGGCAGTGCAACACAGAAAAACATGCCCTAAAGGTGTGATTTGCCTGTTTAGAGAAGGGACTTCTCATCTAGCTGTTGCTATAAAGTGAGGGCCTGCTTCTCTTCAAAACCCCAAAATGCAAATTTCAATTGCTCTGCTTCCAGCCTCTGCAGAGCAGCAAAACAATGGACCACATGGAAAAAAACCCCAAAGCCTCAAGCATTTTTATGCTGGCTTAGTTTCGTGATCTGGCGCACCATGGGCTCAGCCAAGCACCAGTGAAAGAGATACAGCACGAGGATTTGGCTGGATCTGGTGTACAGGCTGCTCGTTTTGCGGGGATGAACCGTCTCCCTTCCCAGCTCCCCATCTTCTCCAGGTACTTCCTACCTTACAGAGCAGGGGTGCCTCAAGTGGACTAATGAAGACCCTATCGCTTTCTCCTGCTGCAGAACAGCTTTCTGGCATGCCAGCCAATGCCTCTCTGCAAATATATTACAGAATGAACCTGCAAGGAGACAAAAAGAAAAAAAATATTGCCACTGTAGCTCTGCCAGAGCCTCCTGGACCTGCTTCAGCAACTCTGCATCCCCGTAGCTGCTCAAATGGCTACATAGGTGAGAAGGAGGAAGAGAATTTAATAAAACCCTACTTAAATGCCACCTCTGTCAAGTGGACATCTCCCAACAAAGCCCTTTGGAAAATTAACAAGGTTTATTATAATGGCTTCACAGGTAAGCAAAACGAAAACTGCAATACGCAGAAAAATTCTACAGCCTGTGCACCAAGAAGTACTTTGATAGGTTTTTATTACTGTGATTCATCTGGCTTCTGGAGGAGAAGGACAAACAAGAACCAAAGTTCTAAGGTTTTATCAAGGCCTTATGCTTCAACAGACTTTTGACCCAGAGCAATAACATGACTGGTTGTAGAAAGATCAAAATTAAAATACAGTAGTTAATGATTTTTGTTCACTTACTGGCCATTTCTCAGTTCTGTTACTGGGGTGTTGCACAAGGCTTCTGTGCAAGCTATAAATGGAGGCAGGTGAGACGCCCTTCACAAACTGCAGCCCTGCACTGGAGGAATTGCCCTGAGCTCTCCCCAGCCCTGCAGCTGACATCAAGGTGAGAGGCACACTGTGTGCAGGAGAACTGGGAGGGTTTCTTGGGCAGCTGCTGTGAAATGCAGGGGAAGGGAAGGAGGCTTTAGTGTTGGGTGAGAGCTGCAGCAGCTGTGTGAGGGTCTGCTGTCTGCGTGTGCAGAGACTGAACCCGTCTTTCAGGGGATGAGGAGATGGCTGCTGCAGGACACACAAACCTCACCAACGGAGAGGGTGGAGAGGGATAGTGATACATAATTCTCAGAGGCGAAAGTGAAAATATTCTACAAATTTATCTTGGTCATGGGATCTTTATGTTGTATCAGCAAAATTAAATGGGTCATTATTAATACTTTTCCTACAGGTAGAAAGTTAATATAGTAATGCTTAGTCAGTTAGTGAGTCCAAGTTCAGGTTCCCTCAGCTTCCATGGATGCTTTTATAACTGTGAAAAAATATGAGTTTTTAATCACATAATTTTTTTTTTTTTTTTTTAGAAACTGAGGTTCAAGTGATTCAGGTTTTTGATTATGATGCACTTGTCTTGCAGTCTTAGTATGGCTTTTAATCTTACTGGGCATATCTGTCTTCTCCCATCCCTTCCCAGAATCAGCTAGAGGAATGGCTTTTTTTGTCCTATATATATTTGCCCTGATATGTAAATCTTTGCTTCAGTAACTGTTACATGATTCAGAGAGAGAGTTGTTATCATAGCTGACCACTCATTACTATTCCTGCAGCTGTTACTAATAAACACTGTGGCTTTTTAACTGAACTCAGATGACTGTGTGGAATTAGATGTGTGTATTGGTAATAGTGTTAGAAAAAGACATTTAAAACCTGAAATTTAGTCTGATTTAAAGAGCTGACACTTACAACTTGATTCCTTCTCAGTGTATGTCAAGAGCAGGAATCTCTTGATTTTAGTAAGATTGCATATAAAAAGAGAAATAAGGTGTTTCAGTGAATTTAAAGTTCATTTCTGCCCTTAAAAATAGGTCTTTCCCTTCTATTTTAAGTAAAAAAATGCACTTTCTTCTAGAAATTAATTGCATGTCTCAATACTTTTATATTACATTCTATGTGGCTCATGAAACCTAGTCCAAACAATGAGTGCCAAGTTGTAAAATATTCCTCAACTTCAGCATCAATTATCAACTGAAAGATTTATCATTGGTTTTATATTTTATTTCATTATTATTTAGGGTATACCAATATGATGTTAAAAAAAAATGCTCAGGTGTCCCTTGCACGTATACATATTAAATGAAACTGGAGTTGTGGTGTACAAATCTCATTTTACTTTTTTCCTCCAAATTGAAATTTCTATGTCATATCCTCACTCTTTCACGTCTGCTGCTATGTTTATCCTCTGCTAAAAAAGTTTTACATTTCCTTTTTTACTTTTTGTCTCATCTGGTCTCCAGCATTTTGTGTCTGGTGTGTAGAGGCCTCTTACAAGCATTGCTTGTTTTCTGTTTTCATTTTCTGTAGGCTGCCATCCAACTCCTACAGCAGAAAATCCAAGCCCCAGAAGCCCTGCTGAGATGGGAAAAATCATCGTTTACGAGCATGCCAACTTCCAGGGTATGTCCAAAGAATTCCACACTAACATTGCCAATCTAAAAGATGCAGATTGGAATGATTGCATCTCCTCAGTGAGAGTAATCGGCCATCCTTGGGTGGCTTATCAGCACGAAAACTACAAAGGATGGTTACTGGTACTTGAGGAGGGAGATCATGACTTCGTTGGTAAAAAGATGAATGATAGGATCAGCTCTCTGCAGGTGATCACTGAAGATCTGCACAATCCCCAGATCACTCTCTATGAACATGCTGATTATCAAGGGAGGAGCAGGATAATAAGAGAAGCAACCAATCTGGCTAGGGGACACGACAATAACAGCACATCTTCACACAAAGTCCAGAAAGGGGTCTGGCTGCTGTGTGAGCACAGCGATGGAAGTGGGTTTCAATACATTGCACGAGAGCACGAACACCTTCCAAATTACAAGGCAATCAAGTTCAATGACAAGCTTTCTTTCCTGCGTCCCCTTCGCCCTGGCTGTGGCTGTTAGAATCCAAATCCTGCAACGCTGAGAAAAGATGCAGCCCCAGCAAGAAATGTGAGACCTTGCTCTCTGCCTCTGCCTGTATTGCCTTTTCCCCCAGTGTCACAGGACCACCGAATGCGAGAGCTCTCTGCCATGCTGCACTGCAGATCTGTGCATCTTTACCCTGCCCTGCACTCTTCTCCCACCCCACAAGTGGCCTCTGCCATTGTCTGTAATCCATTTTGTGTTGGTGCCAATAAAGAATCCTTTGCAATCAGCAGTGGGTTTGTTTTATGCATTGTTTAGTGTAGATAAACATTTGGCTTTCATGGAGAGACATCTCTATGTATCCAGAGAATGTTTTGTGCAGTCACTTGCAAACATTTTTCATGGATCTCTGCTGTAGAAATTTATCTCCTTCCAGTTTAACTGGTCAGAAACACAGCAACCAGACTAAAGAGCTTGGTAAGCATTTTGATTATTGCTGTGATGCTGGCCCAACTCTCACCTGTAGCCTGTATTTAACTATCACATGAATTATTGTATCTCAAGGCACTGATCACAGAATCCTATGAAGTCTGGGGTTGGGAGGGGCCTTAAAGATCATCTCCTTCCAACCCTCCTGCTATGGGCAGTGACACCTTCCACTAGACCAGGTTGCTCAAAGTCCCCTCCAGCCTGGCCTTGAGAACTTCCAGAAGTATTCCCAACCTCTCTAAACAACCTGTTTCAGTGCCTCATCAGCCTCACAATAAAGAACTTTTTCATAACATCTAATCTAAATCTCTCCTCTTTTAATTCAAAACCGTTCCATCCTCATCCTATTACTAGCTGCCCACTTAAAAAGTTGCTCCTGCTCTTTCTTATATGCCCCCTTCCAGTACTGGAAGGCCGCAACGAGGTGTCCCTGGAGCCTTCTCTTCTTCAGGCTGAAAAACCCCAGATTTCTCAGCCTGTCTTCATAGGAGAGGTGCTCCCTCCTTCTGACCATCTCCCAGTCTGTGCCCATGTCTGGGATTGCCCCGATCCAGGTGCAGCACCTTGCACTTGGGCTTGTGGGACCTCATGAGGCAACTATGAAATCATTTCTCAAGTTTGTCCAGGTCTCGCTGGATGGAATCCCATCCTTTTGCTGTGCCAACTGCACCCCTCAGCTTTGTGTCATGTGCAAACTTGCTGAAGGTGTATTCAATCCCACTGTCTATGTCATTGATAAAGATACTAAAAAGTACTGGTTCCAGGACAGAACCCTGATGGACACCAGTTATCACTGGCCTCCCCCTGGACATAGAGCCATTGACCACAATTCTCTGGCTGTGTGGCTATTTCCGAAATAGTCCACCCTTCAAATCCATCTCCAGTTTGGAGACAAGGATGCCACATGGTACCACATGAAATGTTCTTAAGGATGTCGAGGTTTGTGAGTTACATGGTTGGTCTTCCCTTGTTGATGGCTTCAGCCCCTCCATGACAGATGGCCACCAGATTGGTCAGGCATGATCTGCCCTTAGCCAAGCCGTGGTGGCTGTCTTGGATCTTCTTCTCGCGTTGCATGTGCCTTAACATTGCTTCCATGGAGATCTGTTCCATGATCTTCCCAGGAACAGAGGTGAGGTTCACGGGTCTGTAGTTCCCCAGATCTTCCTTTTTCCACTTTTTAAAAATAAGAGTGATTTTTCCCTTTGTCCATTCATCAAGGAATTTACCTGAATGCCATGACTTTTCAAATATGGAGGGTGGCTTGGCAACAATCAGCCAGTTCCCTCAGGACACTGGGATGCATGTCATCCAGTCCCGTAGACTTGTGTCTATTCAGTTTCATCAAATGGTCTCAAACCTGCTCTACACTTACAGAGGGAGGGACTTTGCTCCCCGAGTCCACCACCTGCAGCTTCGGTGACTCCAGAGACATGGGAAACCTGACTGCCCGTGAAGACTGAGGCAAGGAACTCACTGAGGACCTCAGTCTTCTCCAAATCTGTTGCCACCTGTTCTTCCTTCTTGTTTATTGGCGGGGAGTGGGGGTTACACTCTACCCGGCCTTCATCTTCTGCCCAATGTTCTTACAGAAGCCCTTGAGTGTGAGTCTGCACAGGCAGGCAACTGGGACCACTCCAAGCTTGTGGCTAGGACACCAAGAGTAAAGTTATTTCCACTTCAATTGGCTTATGAGCACCCAAGTTATACAGGCCAGTCACTGGTGCTTGGGGAGGGAGAACACAGCTCTGCTGGTGAAAGAATGAAGGATAGGATCAGCTCTCTGCAGCTGATTGCTGAAAATCTGCACAATCTACACATGAAGCCCAGAACATGCTGTGCTATCAACTGCTGGGCTTTGTCCCACTTTGAAACAAATGCTGCAGGCTGTGCTGATGTATCAGCCACTTGTGCTCGTCTGCTTGGCTCAGGTGGGCCGATGCAATGGGGATAGCTCAGAATCCATGTGTTTTGGGACACTTCTTACTGCTTTGCAGCCGGTTTCAGGTTTCCTTGCTCTGTTCACCAAAGTGGGATTTCCAAATTCAATTCCAAGAGCATCTGGCATTCTCCCTACTCTAGGACACGTGTTTTGTAGTGGCAAGTCAACTGGCAAATGTCGCCTTCTGCCCAGAACCATTTGTGGAAGAAATGGTTCTGGAAGTCCTATTGGAGTGCCTTGGTCATGCCTGAGAGATCCCTTCCAGAATCTTAGCATGACAGTGATGTTACATAGGCATTGTTAATAGGAGAGAGGTTATTTCGGATGTCTCTAATTATATTTCCTTGGAAATACACTTAATGATATTTCCTTTGTGAAAACTACCATTTCTTATTTTCTTGGCATATGTAACTGAGAAGTCCCTTACAGCCAAGAGGTGTCTGAAGCAGATACCTCTGAGTTTTCCCTCTGTTTCTCTTGGGCAAAGAAAACATTACATTACCTCCCAAAGCTGCTGTTACTCTGATTTTAATCAGTTGATATTCCTGTCTGGCTCTGTCCCTCCTGGTCACCAGAGGGGATTTTCTTCACTTTGGGCATTGCTGAGGAGGTGGTCTAGTTGCTCTTGGGGTGCAGTGCACTGCAGACCAGCTGGCAATTTCTACACTGCTCAGATAGCAGTACCCTTGGAATCATGCTCTCTGGTCATCCTCACACCTCACCCTCATGGCAGACTTCAAGAGGCCTCTCAGAAGGATACATCACCAACCGTGGCATCCCCTACTGTACTTCTCACATGATGTTTATCCCATAAAAACTCACTGTGCAACACTCTTGCCCAGGAAAGACTAGAGCATTGGCACCTCTGTCCGCTTGCCAGTCCAGGAATAAACACTATCTGGAGGTCCCAAACCCTGCTAAACTACACATGGTGTTAAAAAGAGTAAAATGACAAAATCAACAAAAATGCAAAATCAAAAGTTGGCAAAAAACCTTCACAGAAGGGATTATTAATCTACAGTGCAAAAGAGCATTTGAAAAGAATGGAGCCTAAGGAAGGCTTGTAACTCGCGATATTCCAAAAGGAGATGTCTAGAGGAGAAAGCTCAGACGCTACAGCTGTGACAGAGAGGTGATACACACACAGACTCAACTTTTCTCGGCTTGATCAGAAACGTTGGCAGAACAGGTTCAGGCATGTTTGGGTAAACACAGAATATAAAACTTGGGCCTAAAGTCAGATCTTGTATGCCCAGAAAAAGGTGATGTCACACATTAACCACTTATGTTATTTCTTGACGATGCCTTTGTTTCTGTGTTTCAGGGCTCTGGTGCAGCTCCTTTGGATCAGCTTTGCGAATGAGCCACTGTGACTCTTCACCTGTAGTGGCAGCTCCATCTCCCAAGCAGCCCACCATCAGAGGAGTGGAGGGAAACCAGCAAACAGGACATTCTGCTGCACATGCCTAATCTACGGGGTTTTTTTTTGCTGGATGATTTAACATTTACTTGGGGAAACTCAAGCTGTTTTCCAAGTACAGAATTCTCAAACTTGCTGTTTGCAAGCTAGCAAGTTTTCACTGTGGCTTTCTGCCCTGCTCATTTCGTCTGGTACTGGAATTCCCACAGCATGAATTTACAGCATCTTTTAATGTATCCAACACTGAAAAGCCATTGTGGGAAGCAGGGCTGAAGCAACTTTTTTTTCCCCATATGCGTCTTCAAACACATCTTCTCTTTACCCAACAACAAATTTGCCCCACTTTCAATTCAGTTGCTGATGCTTCCTTTAATTTCTTCTTGGTTTTCTTTGTCAGAATATTCCTCCCCCTTGTGCTGCTGTGTTTTCTTGGCAGTGGCTTATTGACTCTGGGTTAATCAGAGCAATACTATTGCAAAGATTAAATGAGATTCTCCATCCTTGTAAATCAAATCTCAAAAAATGCAAAGCTTGTTGCCGACAAAGTCAGTAATGAGAGATTTTCCTTCAGAGATCCGTAGAGATCATCAGGAAAATAGTTGTGACACGGTGAATTGTGTGCAGCTGGCTGTTCCTATAAGGAATTCCCTGCCTTGGAGCAAACTTTTTTTTTGTTATTTATACAATCCCAAAGCCCAATCCACTGAACAGTTTCCCCATCAAGTCTATATGTCTCTAATTTAGAGAGAAGGATGTTGTGGGGGACCGTGTCAAAGGCCTTGCAGAAATCCTGGTGGATGACATCTGTAGTCCTTCCTTTGTCCACTGAAGTAGTCACTCCATTGTAGAAGGCCAGTAGGTTGCTCAGACTGGACTTTCCTTTGCCAAAGCCATGCTGGCTGTTTCAAATTACTTCCCTGTCCTTCATGCACCTACAAATACAGAAAGAGATAACAAGCAGGAAGCAGTTTGATTATTTAATTGTTAACACACCTCCTTGCTGAATCACCCTAACTCAGCAAGTCAGTGGTTAAGTGAATAGGTGAATACTCTGATAAAAGATAAGAAATCTTTATAGGTCTCTCCTCCCTTGAGGAAGTACCATCTCTTGGAGCAGTAGTGCTACGCTGCTGGCAGGTAAATGCCAGTGCTGCCATGCACACAGTGAGTACACGATAAACCTGATCAGGATCGACGTAAACCATGAACAAATGGTGACCCCCAAGGGTCTGTACTGGCATCAGTGCAATTAAATACCTTCCTTGATGTCACAGACACTGGGTCAGGCACACCCTTAGCAAGTTTGCAGATGACACCAAGCTGAGTGGTGCACTGTTATGCTGGAGGGAAGGGACTGTTAAGAAAGACCTTGAGAAGCTTGAGAAATGGCCCAATGTGAACCCCATAAATTTCAGCAAGGGCGAGTGCAAGACCCTGCAGCTGGATGTCAGGGCAATCACCAGGAGCAGTGTAGGCTGAGGAATGAATGGGCTGAGGGCAGCTCTGTGGAGAAGGAACGGAGGACACTGGTGGATGAAAAACTGGACATGACCTGACAATGTGCACTTGCCACCTAGAAAGTCAACTGTAACCTGGGCTGCATGAAGTGTGGTTTCCAGGATGAGCAAGGTGATTTTTCCCTTCTAATCTGCTGTGGTGAGACTCTGCCTAGAGTACTGCATGCAACTATGGGGCTTCCTGAACAAGAGAGACACAGATCTGTACAGCAAGTCTAGAGGTGGGCAGGTCTAGAAAATGGTCAGAGGGCTGGAGAACCTCCTACAAAGAAAGGCAGAGATACTTGGAGTTGTTCAGCCTGGAGAAGACAATGCTTCTGGAAGACCTTATTAGGGCATTTCAAAATATAAAGGGGGCTTATGAGAAAAGCAGAGAGAGAGACTTTATTGTGGCCTTTCAAGATGAAAAATTGTAGGTTTAGGTTAGACATTAGGAAGAAATTCTTCACTGTGAGTGTGGTGAGGCACTGGAAAAGGTTGTTTAGAGAAGCTGTGGATGCCCCATCCTTGGATCTCCCCCCTCAGTCAGTTTGTAGGCAACACCAAATTGGGCCTGAGTGTTGGTGTGCTGGAGGGTAGGAAGGCTCTGCAGAGGGATTAATGGGCTGAAGCCAATTGTATGAAGTTCAACAAGGCCAAAGGCTGAGTCCTGCCCTGAGGTCACAAAAACACCATACAATGGTAGACAGCAGCTGAGCATGAGCCAGCTGTGCCCAGGTGGCCGAGAAGGCCAATGGCACCTGGCCCGTATCAGTAACAGTGTGGCCAGCAGGGCCAGGGCAGGGATTGTCCCCCTGTACCTGGCACTGGTGAGGCCACCCCTTGAGTGCTGTGTCCAGTTCTGGGCCCCTCACTGCAAGAAAGACACTGAGGTGCTGGAGCGAGTCCAGAGAAGGGAAACGAACTGTTGAAGGACATGGAGCACAGGTCTGATGAGGAGCGGCTGAAGGAGATGGAGTTGTTCCAATTGATGTGTTGCAGTTACTGTGGTTCAGATGGCTTCTGAAGGAGAAGGACAAACATGAAATCAGGTTCTAAGGTTTATCAAGTCACTCACACTTCAACAGACTTTTGAACCAGAGCAATGAGATGTCTGGCTGTAGGAATGTAATAGGTTGAACCTGAGTTGATTGGCAGGTTCGCAAGCCAATTATGCTTTTGCAATTTTGTATATAGAAAGCCCGTGCAAGCGCAGGTGCTCTCTCTTTGTTTCTTGCCTCAAGGGCCAAGGGGTGGCCGGAGGCCGAAAGCCTCCCTCAACCCCTTGGAGAGCTGTCCCCGCTCCGCAGGCAGTGTGTAACCAAGACCGCATGGCCGAGATAATTTGAAGCCGCCGAGACCCCGCACGGGACTGGCGGGGCTGGCGGGGCATTTCTGCATCCAGCACAACTCGTGCCAAAACCAAAGAAACACCACACACCGCAGCTGACAAAGACACCTTTTCTTTCAAGTCAGCAAGAAAAGAAGAGAAAAGTAAAGTCCCATGGGATGAAGCTGAACATGGCAACCTCAAGGTCAGAAACAGAGGGGAAGGGGCGAGACCATGTGGGAAGGCAGCTAGATGGCGATGGGAAAAGAGGCCTGTCGTGCTTTTGGCATGGAGCTTAAAAATGCTTCTTGCAAAGCGATAGAAAGAACTTTAATCCATTTAAAAAAACTTGGAGGGATGGGAAATTCTTGTGCAGCCTGTGACTTTAAAGAGAGGCCCATGCCAGGCCATATAGACGTTGTGAGAAGCTGTTAGAGATTTGAAGCAGAGAACCTTTGCTTTCAGGCTGAGATAACTCATCCTTAAAAGACTAAAACCCCATTTTTTTTTCTGTGGCCCATGACTTGGCAGTGTGGGAAGACTGCAAAAGATTCATGGGAGAGATACCTTTCTTCATTTCAACAGAACTGGGCAGACTGTTAGGTTGTGAAAATTCTGTGGCACAGCAGAAGAACCTCTTTTCCTTAAGCATAAAAAGACTATTAAAAAAGTGCAACTCTGACCAAAAATTCCATGTTTTTGTTTTGTTTTAATTTGTGAAAGGTTTGTGGTAAAGAAGGAGGCATTGGGAAAGAAAGGTGTTTAAAGGTTGGCTTTGATTTCTTATAATTTCTTTTTTTCCCTCACTTTTCATTCTGTTAGTAATAAATGTTTCTGTATATTGCAACAGTCCTTGTGGAACTTGTTTTGCCCTGAAGTTTCTTTACATTTTCCTCAGTAAATCCATATTCGCCTTATGCACATAATTGGATTTTGTGTGTTTGGCGTTTAAACCAGCGTCAAACCACAACAAGGAACATAGAAACTAAAATAGAATATTTAATGAGCTTTGATCCCTGAGCATGATATTGACCACTTCCCAGTTCCTTGGAACTGGGTGTTGCACAAGGCTTCTGTG
>WEIT01014216.1:1023-163749 GCA_013389985.1 Dryoscopus gambensis
CAGTAAGTTGTTATTCCAGGCCTTTCATTCTTCTTTGTAAGGGAAATGAGGTAATAAAGATGAGCATATTCCTTTTGCAATTGGCAGCAAAGTCCCCGCTGTGGATATATCTGCTGATGATCTTGATCTTTGAACTATGGTAGTCTCAGTTAATCTCTGGAGTTTTATATGAAGTAGAATGCTATCAAAGGACAGCATGTCCTCCTAACAATATAATGCATTAAATGCAAAATAAAATGCCACTGTTCTAAGTCTGGTGCTTGGAGATTGCAGTTTCATGGTTGGGTGTAAGTTTACTTTCAGCCTTGGATAAATGCTAAGCAGATTTGCTGTGTATCTTGGTTGGGAATAGGGATTCAGGCCACTGAGAGGGGCTTTGTTTTAAAGAATACTATCTAGCTTGTAAGAGGAAGAACTAGTAAAGTAAAATTTCCATTCCAATGCTTTAATGGGTTCAAATGCACTGGTATTTCCTCTGATTCTGAAATCATACAGGTCTTTGGACTCATAATTTTCTTTTTCTCACCTGTTTGGTTTTTTTTCTTTTTTTGGAGCTTTTTCTACAGACTTCTCTGTCCTTGCTTGTTGGTCTTAAAATCACTGACTAGGGAATAATTTTCCAGCTGACTTTCAGTCAAACTGTTGTCCTAGTGACATGCTATGTTTACTAAGCAAATTGGGAACGCAAGGCATTTTCTCCACTTGGGCTGACATGGATATCCTGCTGTTCTTTGCTTGGTTTCTCTCTGAGCTCCATTCCCCCTTACCCTCTATCATTCTTGCAAAAATTAATGTCAATACTTCATAAGTAAAGTATTTTAGTATCTGGTTCTCTGAGTTTCCAGAATTCACAACATTGGAGCCTCATAATGCTTTTGTATGTCTGGTGCTTGTTCTTCTGTAATGCTACTTAATGTTTATAGCCAGTAGAATACAGGTGATTTTCCTTGTTAGTAGAAAGTGGAAAAAAAATCTTTGTCATTAGAGCTATGCTCTGCATACAAGTGTCTGATGTGTTAATCATCATTGCTTACAAAGAAAGGAAATACATTAATGAAGAAAGTTTACTTCTACAGGAGCTAGATGAAAATCCATAATAAAATCCTTTGTTCATTTTGGAAAGAGATGGGCGGTTTTTTAATTGCAAAGGAGCTAGGGAGTGACAAGAGAGATTAAAGTATGACAGTCTAAATTAATACTGAGAAAGAGATTAAAATATGGGTATGTAAATGAACATTTCTCAGAGAAATGTGACAGTTCATTTTCAGACACTAAGGCAAAGTTATGAAGGCAGAATGCATTGCTGTACACAAACAAGTCACTGCGTGAAACACAGTAATCCAAGTCAACTGCTAAGTGTAAAAACATTTTTATGAGTTGCCATTTCTCTGTTATTGAAGCCATCTTTTTCATTTTGTATCTATTCCTTTAGAAATTTCTGGTGCAGTGTGAATCCGGGTTGATAAAACCAGTAAGGACACGAGGCCCAGGAACTCCATGGTGTGTGTGCACCAGTAAGTCCCTTCTCCGGAGGGAATGGCTGCAACAGGAACAGCCTGGTCTGAACCCAGAAATGATGGTTATGCGTTTCATGGCACAGAGTTTGCTGACAGGGCTGAAATCCAGGGGTTGGTTGAAAGAGCCTTCCAGAAAAGCTGATCTCGTGCTAATGCAGAGGAATGTTCCTGATTGTGTTTGAGCTTCCTGGTCCGTGTGTCATTACCTCTGAAGGTGTGAAGATACCATGTCATGAAGCGGGTCTGTGTTGTCATTCCATAACCTGTGGCACATCGTAGAAGGTTATGGAATTTAATTCCATTCCATTTAATTCCACTAAACCTAGATGCTATTCCTCTTAAATCCTAAGATTATTATGCAAGGTCTGATGCAAAGTGAATTGCAGTAAATAGCTAAACAAGTGTGTGTGCATGTGTATACATACAGCTGCATATGTGTAAGCTACATACATTTTTAATAAACAGGAAATTCAGACACCTTCTGTATCTTTTATCTCCCTGAATCTGAGGACAAATCCAAGGAGAACTGGGACAACTGTACAATCAGTTTCTGCACAGCAAGAGGCAGAGCTAAAAGCTTTAGCTTTTGCAGGGCTTGGATCTTTTTTCTTCTTTACTCTCTTTGCTAATGGCATTGATTTGCAACTTATTAGCCCCAGCTGCCTCATCTTCCTTTAATCTTGATAAAGTAAAAGCTGTCTGGGGGCTCAGGCTGGCCATGGACACACCATTTTCTAATGGTTTTGTGTGGGAAAACTGTCCATAACTGTCAGTGCTGCAAACACTCCTTTAAAATCCTGTAAGCCAGAGAGCCTCAGGCAGGTTTCCACAGCTGTGCTATCTCCTCTCATTGTTTTTGTGACACGGAGACTGCCTGACCCACTGTGTTTTGCTGCCAGGGCCAACTCTGCAATGTGTGTTCGGCGACACAGGTGGTTGCCCAGGGCAAGAAGATATTAAAAGCAGCAGTAATTGTTTCATTGCCTAAATGGCTTCAAGAGACTGTTGCAGTTTTCTTCTGATAGCAGGAGCCCCAGAACAAGGCACTGGCCTGTTTATCCCTTTGGGTTTAAGAGGCAAAATAGAAGTTTGGCTCAGAGGGTTTGTGGCTGGAAGCCTCCAGTTATTTCCATGTGTTTCCTGAGCCCTTTATGGCCCCCAAGGACTTTTATATCTTGGGACTTTCTGTGCCTTCAGAAACTCCAGCTCATTCAGATTTAACATAAATAGACACCCAAAATTGGAAAGTTTTGTTTAGAAGAGTGCATCAAAACCCTTCACCCTTGGAAAATATTTTTATTTAATTTTCCTATTTGATTCTTCTTTTCTCTGAACTGCCCCAGATACTCCCAGTAATATGTGGCTTTTTTTCCTACTTGTTCAAGTCCTTCCCCATGTATTTGACTTGCTATTTATCTGATGTACAACAACATATTCCCTGTGACAGGTCTAGCTCCTGGGTATCTACTGGGAGAAATGGTTCCCATGTCCAGAGTCCAGAAGGTCTCACTGGAGTTTACCACAATCCAGTCTCAAGACAGTTTTTTTCTCTCTTGTCTTTAGCCTTTTGCTCTTAAGCTCAGATCATATTTCTTCTAATATAATAATATTCTTGCCATAGTTCCTTGGGAGGATTTATGTCCTCTTCAAGACTCAGTCCTATGTTTCTTCCTAAGAACAGTTTTTGGAACTGGATGTTATAACTTGGATATACCAAGTCATGGTCTATTCTCATGATGCTCTGAGTGGAAGGATATGTCTCCAGCTCTTCCAGACACTTCTCCCTTCTTCCCATGGTAACTGTGGGTCACTAAGCAAATGTTATTTTATTGTTTGCACTTCAGTACAAATTATTTTTGAAGTCCACAGTTCTGCCTAGCAGATGCTTTGAAGAATTTCAAAGCACAGGGTTAATTTAGGAAGGACTCATTGATTTTCCTTGCATTAGACATTTTTAATTCTTTTCTCCTAAATCTGATGGTGTCTTAATTAAGAGTAGCCAGACAAACTGTGGATTGATCCAGCCATCCAAGTGATGAGAGGCTTGAAACCTTAAGACAATTTCCTTTTCAACAGTTTTAGCAGATTTGATTGCTTATCATTGTGTCAGGAATAACCAGGTAATCGTGTTTGTGTAGCACTATCCTCTAACACCTCACCAGGTGTCAAAACCTCACATTTGTGCTCTGCTCTGCTGCTAACAGTTTCTGGCAGCAAATGGGGTGTGTTGACAATGTAGAAATTTGTAGGTAATTCACACAAACCTGACAAAATAGTATTGAAAAAAATCAATGCAGTATCACAATAAGTGGTGTGAAGCAACTGTGCTCCCTGGGATATTTTCATTATGAATTGCAAGTCCTTTGTCATCTTTAAATGGAGTTGAGGCTGAATTTCCAGTTTGTCATGTCAAAGTGCTGTAAAATCCAAGATGCTTTTGAAGAGTTGAGCTCTAGTTCATTCAAGTAGTGCAGAGTTTGGTTATCTCTTACTTGAATTCTTTTATCAAGAGGTTATAAGGAGTTGACAGCTAGTAGGGCCTCTGTAAGATCAAGCTGGAAAGCTGTTTTTTTCATTCCAGATGTGGTCTTGAACTGCACTTATATGTGTTTAAAGCAGCCTTGTAAGAAAAGGTTACGCTTGACAATTCTGAGTCAAATTTGAACCTTAACACTAGAAGTTCAAGTGGTTAATGCTGGGTTTGTTTGACTATGTTAGGATTTAGTTTGCAGCTTTAACATGCTGAGTATTTCACTTCCAGGAGAAAGGGAAGATCAGATTTCAGTTCATGGTGAGAAGTGTTTTGAATCAGCTATTTAAATGTCTTAGGCAGAGTGCTAAATGTTTAATAGAGGAAGCTAGTCGGGACTAGCTGGGATAGCTGAGCTAACTGAGAATGCTTGGGGCACACATGCAAATGTGCAGATGAATCCTGAAAGAGGAAGTACAGAATCGTTTTGGGTTTTCCTTTGTTATTCATTTGACATTGGTCAGTTGGATTTAACTGGAAAAATGAAATATTATTTTTCATTTGCTGACGTTGTTTGGGGTGTGAGGGCAGGGGGGAGAATTAATTTAGAAGCAGTCCAATGCATTCCTGGATCTTCTAATGCTTCCTCTGAGATATTACTGTGATATGTGCAATAGTTAAGGGAGAATCCCAAGTTTCTGACAATATTTTTTTATCTGTTATAGTTAATGAAGCTGTTTAGGTACATCTGTTTCATGTCTACAGATGTGAGTGAAATAATTAGGGAAAAAAGTAATCTATTTACATTGCTAGTTACTAAGCATCAAAAACAAACCAGAGCAACAATTAATTTTTAATTCCATTATCTCTAACAGATTTTAAAAAGCAGGACATGAAACCTGCTCATAAAGACTCTAATGGAGACTTGTGATTTCCCGTCATCAGATCTTTGTGGGTTTCAGAAAGGCATTTTCCTTTAAAGTAGACATTCTTCCTGCTCTTTCTGCTTCAGACTTTCAGAGTCTAACCCCAGAGAATTTCAAGGACTCCCAGGAAATCTGTCCTCTGGAGAAACAGTAAACAAAGAGTATTTTGAATTCTGCTTAAAACCTGGAGTTAATGTGATACGCTTGAATTCATACAAGTATGGACTCAATAAGGGATATCTAGTTAATATCCTTTAGGTCCACTAGTAATGATATAAACAGAGATCTCTGTAGGAAGATAAATATTTTGTAAGATATGAGAAGGTCAAGAATTTTTATTTTCCACTGATAAAAGTTTTCTTGGCTGAAAACCTCCAGATTTTATTTAAAAAAAAAAAAAGGCTTTAAAAACTTGGGTTTATGAGAACTCAGAGGGGCATTGTTTAAGTCCGGTTTTTAACCATGAAATCCTTTTGACATATGGCAGTCATTATGTATTTGCATCTGTCTATCTTGGAGGATTTTTTCTAATAGAAGATACTTAAAAGTTTCACATTTAAGATATTTTTCAATAAACACTTGAGAACTTCTTAACAGTAAACAATGATCTTAAACTGCCTTGCCAAGCATGTAAATGATCTACAAGTTCTAATACAGCAAGATTCTTGCATATTTTCAGCCCTGCATTTGGGACCTCTAGGCAATGCTGTTTCAGATTAGGATAAACCATGAATTTCTTAACTGTTTCACTTGAGAGAAGAAGGCTTTATCATTCTGATGTTCATGGCAGAAAACCTGGAAATTTGTCCTGCCCTTTCCTTTCCAAATAATGCAACCCTATCTTCATTAGCATCTGACAGATTTAAGATTAGTGGAGGATACCCTAATTCAAAAAAATGAAGTACTCTGAGTAAAATAAACAGGAAAACCCCCTCTATGTTTTATACTGCTCTCCCTGCCTGTCCAGCTTTGGCCTCAGTCTTACAGAAGAAGAAAAATCCCTTGTAGTGCGGCAGGCACAGAGACCAAAGATTATGGCCTCTTGAAAGGGAAGACTGACACATTTTTCCCCCTGTCCTGTTGTAGCTATCAATAGAAATATTCATGGCGCATTCTTGGAAATATTCTTCCTTTCATGTAGTCCTACTGGTAAAGCTGGCTATGGACAGGGAGGGCATACAAGATTCAGCTTTTTTTATGTTTTAGAGAATGAAATGAAATTTTTTTTTGACAACATTTTCATGGCTTCAGTATACAGCAGTTTTTATGCAAAAAGATACAACCATACATTATTGAAGGCAGTGCCTCAGAACTCACTTGCAGAAAAGGCAACTTGGTGCATATTTGTGTTTGCAACGAGGCAGCTGATCAGGAGCCCTTTGCTGTTTGAGAGTGAGAACAAGCAAGGACAGCACAGACTAACAGCTGAGGCACTTGAAGACAAGGGAACAGAGAGGGAAATGGGAAAACAAAAAGACAAGTTACCCACTGAGCTTGGTTTGGTTTTGATTCAACAGAGATTTCCTCTGGAATTCTTCTACTGTATTGTCCTCTTTTTATAGTTTGGGAGATGAAAATGCAGAGAGCTCAGGATGTGAATCCTTTGAGATTCTGAATTTGTGTTTCAATCAGGAAGTAAGAGTAGTCTGGTGCTTGACCTGACTGGGCTGTAAATACTTTGCCCCAGAACTGCTACATTGATCAAATCAAGAAATAAAACTGAGGAGCTCAGGTTTCAGTCAGTTGTGTGCAAGCAGTGTGAAGATATGGCTCCAAAGAATTTCACCTATCAGCTGCATGTTCAGCCTATTAAACTGCAGTGTCCTGAGAGAAGATCATTTAAATCAATACAGAATAAGAAATCAAGTGTAAAATCTCCTACATCTCAAAAGTGCTCATAGAGTCTTATCCATTTTTAATGGAAATAGCAGCATTATAGGTGCAGGTATCTTTTCCATATCTTCAGTGAATTTTAGCTAGAATATATAAAATCCTTCATCTACAGTATCTGTTATTTTAAAGTCAGTGCTATAAATAAAGAAAAATGTTTGAAAAATAGTTCTTAAAGTATGTACGTTTATCATGCTTATCAGAAGTCCCATTTTCTCTCAAAGAGAGAAATCTTGAATGGTGCCTGTAAGCCCTGAAGTGTAATATCCTGAAAAGTCTGCTTTCTGGAAGAAGAGAGTATTAAACTAATCATAAAGCCTTAACATAAGTAAGTAACTGTGAAACATTGCAAAATACTCCCAAAAAGCCTCTTGGCCCATTTGTTAGTGAACTTCTAGAAACATAAATTTCTATTACCAGCACTGTCTTCTGGAAGACATTTGCAACTCATATAAATGAAAAAACAGGCGCTTATCAAACAGACAATGCTTTAACATATCAGTAGATCAGGTTTTGGGTTTTTTTAATGGCTGAATAATCACTGAAGAAGCACAATCACAGTATTCATGAAGAAGAAAAGAGAAAGCAAATGGATATAAAATTGATCTATCATTCTTTGTTCCAATCTTCAGAGACTGCTGGACTCCACATCTGTTTCTTCTCCATAGTTTTATCATGATGGATCTTTTCTGCTTATAGGGCTCTAGGTCCTTTTAAATCCTTCCATTTTGTGTTTCTATTCCTACTTACTTTTTTCCATGAGTTTTGAAAAACGATCCTAAAATACCCAACAAACCACCAAACTCTATTATCAAATGGAAGAAGAAGAAGCGCTCAGTGAATCTTTTCTGAGTTTTCGTAGAATCTGCTGCCATTAGAGCCAGAAAGATCAGTTTAACACTACGATAGGGGGTGTGTATAAATGTATTTGTATATGTTATAGTTTTGGGAAATAGTTTTGCTGTAAAGAGCATTATTTTCCTCATGCAGGCATTGATAAGCAACATGTCATCCAAGCACATCCCTACTTTCTGGTTCTGATTACACCCTCTTAACCCAGCCTATACATATGCACTGCAGTGCCATAATTCATGGAATATTATGGGCCACGTATATTTCAAGCTGGCTTCTCAAGTGACAGCATAACTCTTTTGAATCTCCTGGTCCAGTCTTCAACAGAGAATGTAAATCCTTGTCTCCTGATGAATTTGAAGAGTGCGGCAGCATTCCCTCTATCCATACACTGCACAACAGTGCTCCCTACACTTCATTCCACCTCTGCTCCCTGCTGCCTCTGAAGGGTCTAATGTATGGGCTGGGGGATAGAATTAAGAAAGAAAATCTATTGAGAAGCCTCAAATGACAGCATTTATTTCCAGTTCTCTTTGCTTTCACTTGGTGTTTTTCAAGAATTTGCTGGGGAGAGTTAGCTGTAGTTCCTGCTTATACGTTACATAATGTGCTTTTTAGCACTTATGCCCTACTTGAAGTGGATTGGCAGGACCATTCCAAAGTAATTGAATTCCATGGTGCACTTTAAAATTATCTTCTTGAATGCAACCTAGAGTGTAGTAGTTTATCTGTCAATTCATCTTTCCTTTAGTTTCAGGGAAAGAAAAGACATGGGTTTTATCTTGAGGCTTGACTTTAACAAAATGCTATTTTTCCTTCTGTTTCTCTGGAGTTTGCTGGAAGCAGGATCGGAAAGGACCAATGACACCTACTTAGGGCAATCTGAGCAGGAAATAAAAGTACGTATGGGTCTGATTCCATGATCCACTGCAAGCATTGTGTGATTGAAGTGGCCACTGATGACTGGAAGATCGTTTCTGGGCTCCTGCAACTTAGAGTTTGGGGGTTTTTAGCAGGGTTTTAAATCATGTGTTATTCTCTTGGCTGTTCTTAAGATCTGCGTCCTGTGCTAACTTCTTCAGCTGCAGTGAATTTAACCTCTTGGTTAATATAATTGCAAGAAGAAATGCTGTGAATATCTCTACTGCTGGCACATTTTCACCCTTTTTCACCTACACTGTTCTCAGAAACTGAAAGTACTTAAAAGGATTGGAGACCATCGTTATTCTTTTTTTGTATTCAGTTGTCTCAGGTTAATAAATGACCTTTTACCTTTACTGAGGAATTTCCCCATATGTCTGCTCAAAGAATTTCCTTGGATGATTCTCTGTGGATTTCATTCCATGTTTTGTAGAAGTGAATTATGATTGGATTAGAAAGGCGTAAATCTTCCTGAGTTTTCAGGAGATTATTTCCTGGATTTCCAAAGTTAGCAGTATGTCATTCTATCTTCACCCATGCCATGGGCCCTGTATCCCTGTTCCAGGTGGAATTGGTTTCTGTCTGGTTGAAATTCATTTGCTCTAAGTTGGAGTTCTTAAATTTTAGCAATCAAGAGCAACTGAGATCATGCAAATATAAGCAAATGGCTTTTGAACACAACTCTTAAAGTGATTGAGAAAACTCACTGCAGAGAAAACATAGCCTGGCTAATTTTCTATCTTTAGAGAGAAGCTCTCTATCAAGTGAGATCTATTTGATCCAGTGGAATACAGAGAAACATCCAGAGCTTAAGCTAAATATTTGACAGCAAATAATATCTTTTTTTCTCTTTATTGTGAAAGGCTTATATGGTATTTCATGTTGCTTGTCTTACCAGTTTGTTATAAAGAGAAATGTATACTCTTCAAAATTCTCTTAAAAGTATAGCAATTATTTCTGATTATTTTTCTGTTAAGAAAATTAATAGATAGCTTCCAGTGAAATGTTAGCTTAAAAATGTTTCTTTAAAAACTGAAATGAATAGTCTCATAAGTTTTTCAGTATCCAATGAATTCAAAAAGATTCCAGTTTCTGTGCACCTCTGCCAAAATGAAGAGCAACACTAATTACACCTGGAGGGTCCTGTCAGGACATAAGGATCTGAAACGTCAGGAACTTATTAGTGAAAGAAACAAATATTAGAGATGCCAGGTTCACACTGCAGATGCTTCCTAATTTGAGGAAGTCAAATATTAGAGCTGCTTCCTAAGTAAACCCTATAAGCTCCTATTTTTACACAAGTGTCCCCAAGGAGCACTGGGCAGCTGGCACATTTCCCTGCCCTGAGCCAGTGCAGGGCAGCTGTTACAAGTGCTGCTGTTTCACTGAGGACTGAGTAGAGCTCTTGATCAATTCTGAATGAAAGCTGGCATTTTACACAAGTATCATTTTGCCAACTCAAAATATTTGTAGTTGGTGCTAGCTGCATCACCCACTGTAATTTTAAATATCATCTCCTTTCTCAGTCATCATCCCCTACTGCATAGCCTCCGTAAATCTGAAGGGCATTTGCTCATGAAGCTGACTGTCTGGTGGGACTCCAGGAGCTTCCTTCTGCTTTCTTATCCTGTTAACCTGTACCTGAGTCTGCTGGGAAGGGCTGTGAGGAGGGGAGCACTCGTTGGCTGGGTTATACTGGTACAATAATATCAGTTGTAATTACACCAGCCCGGCCAGTATAACTCCTCTTTTGGATATATTTAGTATAAAGTAGAGATATCTTTTTCTCCTCACACAACTTTCATAGTGACATAAACTAAACCAGAGATAAGCACTCATAGTCTTTATATGAATGTAGAAATAGAGTTTTATATTTATATCCCAATTATAACAGTTATAATTAAGTTGCTATAGCTATGCTGGTAAATTTCCCAGTGTAGAGAAGCCCTTAATTAGGAAGTAGAGTCTGAAAGGTTTGCAGCTGGCTGATGCCACCCAGCTCTAAAACAACACCGTGTCCAATTCAGCCAGCAGCAGTCTGTGCCTAGTTCAGTGTGGGGTAAGTCTGAGGTCAGAGGGGGGCCTTTGTGGGCTGCAATGTTTTCTAATATAAATGAAAATATAGCTGTAGATTGAAGCAGGGGCGAGTGGAGGATTGGAGGGGAAAGAGATGATGTTGCCAACCTGGCGTTTCCCCACCTTTTAAAAAGATGCTTAGTCAGGAATTTTTTGGTCAGATTTGTGCCCAGCAAGGAGCTTTTTTGCTTCTGATGTGGGCCAGGAGCCTTTGCCTTTTCCAGATAAGGTGGCTGCAGTGCAGCTCTGATTAGGCCGGAGCTCCAGCAGAACACACTGATAAAGAAGGATGTCTCCTGGTTAATAGATGCTGGTGCAATAGCACAAGGCCCTGCTGCTTTGTAATCTACAGCTATTAACTCCAGACTGAATTTAAAAGGACACTAGTTTTGATTTAGAAAGCTCCAAACAGCTTTGGACTATCCTGTATGCTAAAATGACTTCCAGTGTCATACTTTTTTAGTTAAAATGAGCACAAGCATCCCCTTTCACTTTAAAGAGAGGAGACAGGTGTCTATAAACCCTTTATTAACATCATCCCTTAATAGAAAAGCCTCAGGGTGCTGCCTGATCTTCAGGGAATTTTGCAAAATACATCCTTTTCTATTAATTTTAGAGGTTATGTGTCATGATGGTAATTGGAGCTCTGTGAGGATTGGAAGGTGGGGGAGTTTACCACAGGCCTAATCCCTGGTTGTTAAGGAAGGATGTGAATATTTAAATCTTGTCTGGGTAGTTTAGAAGGTACAGAAAGATTTTGGGTAAGCGCTCATTCTTTGTGACAATTTCTATAAATATTTAAACACATACTGTCAGATGCACTGATAACCTTTGCCCTCAGAACTGTTTATATTTTAATTGTACATAGAATAGTTTAATAAACTGTATCTATAAATTATATACACTTAGAGAGCTAGCTGTTATGGGAAACACCCTTTGATTTTTTTCATCGTAACAAATCAATCTCTGTTCAGGAACAAACATTGTACTAAGCATGGAAAAATTGCTGGAGGGCTTGGATAGACTCAGGAACTCTAATCCTGATTTTCTAACATTAGATTTTGGCCACTGAAAGTACTGTAAACTATCCCTAGAGCTTTGCTCTCTATAGAGAGTCCAAAAAAAGTGAATAAATCTTCTAAATTACTGAACATATTCAGAAGAGAAGGACTTCTAATCACATTTCAGCTAGTGCTGCAGACCACAAGCACTCAGAAATCAGATAGAAACTGTAGCAACACTGGTAGATAAAATCTGGAGCTGATGAACAGGCACACGCACACCTTGTGCTGATTCAGAGAGAAATGTGCCATTGATGGACTACTGAGACTGATGCAAAAGTTTTGCTTGAACTCTCTCTTGCATCCTCAGCTCCTGAGGTGAGCGGTGTCAGGCAGTGGAGGAGCAGCGTCGGCACCGAGCATTTCTGCAGGGAGGAATTTGGCAGGGCTGTGCATGCCCTGTGCTGTTCTGCAGCGACAGCGAGCTCGGTTTCATTCTCCAGCTACAAGTTCAGCTGCTTTCTCATACTTCCATCTTTCCTCACTAAAAGCAGGGCCCAATTCTGACTGCCTTTGCAAAGGGAAGGAAAGCTGAAGGTAGGAGAAATTTGGCTGCTGTGAGACAGTACAGAGTTAGTCTGATAGCTTTTTAAAGTGCTTCAGGATCCCTTGGGATCAGATGTGCTATATAACTTTCAATTATTATGTTTTAAACTGTTCATTTAAAAATGCTTGCTTAAGTTTTTGGCACAGTGAGACAGGACCTGTTGATCCCAAGTTGGAGACCTGCGTAAAAGCAAAAGCAAGGGGCTTTCATGAAGTTCTCCCAAGGCTCAACAGCTTGAAGAGCTCCTTAGAGAAGTGTGCACTGCCAGGCTGTTTTTTTTCCCAAGCCCTTACAGCTCTAGTAATATGGTTTGAAATGAAAATAAAATACAGAAGCTTAGTTAATGTATGCCACTTCCTTTGCTGTGTTTAACACACGGGCTGAGTCCTGAACTTACTTGGTCATTTTGATGATTGGCCAATTATGTATAATACACTGTACACTTTGGCTTTTTATTTCCTGTTTAATTCTGAAAAAACAATTACAGTACCTCTCTAAGAAGTAATTTTAGTCTTTTTAAATGTCACGGCATATTAAACATGCTTGTATTTTGGCAATTTCCACAACGCATGACTGCTTAAAAAATAATTTATGCACATTACAGATAAAAGACACAATAGATTTTGAGGAAAGACTTCATGCCACAGAAATAAGTGATGGCAGTTGTGCAACAATATGGGTAGCTGGTAAATTGTATTAAGATGTGGTTAACATTTTTGGACAAAAAATTTTAGTATGGTTTTGTTGTAACCTTTTGCTTTCCATGGAAAATATTTTTTCCTTGAGGGGAATAAACCAACATCTTTTTCTAAAAAAAGAAAAATAATTTAAAATCTAAACATGTTTGCTTTGAACTGACATTATGAAACAAAAGGAGCAGTTTCTGTTCTGCCTAAAGTGTGTAGTTCTGAATTTAAAGTAAAATGTTTATTAGGATGGAAAATGCTTTCTTTTTGTTGACTACCTGTTCTCCTATTTTTTCTTACTTGAGAACTGTAAAGCTACATAAAGTTTTAAGATTATATAAATAGCATCATGTTTCAATAGGGAAATATAATTCAGATCTGCCTGATTGTTAACTCTGGGAAAAGCAGATGAGGAATGAGACATTTTCCTGAAAGAAAATGCTGTCTCTGTTCAATAAGTTTTCCCCTTCATATTGCAGTGTAGCAGTCAGTGGCCCTGATCCAAAAGGCACTAAACTAAGTTTGCCCAGATTCTTACACAACTCCATCAGCTTTGGTAGAAGAGCTCTTTTGCTAAAAATTAAGCACATGCATAAATGTCTCCTGGAGCCGAGCCGAACTTAGCAAGGGGCTTTACCCCCTGGCAGGGCAGCGCTGCACAAGCCCAGCTCTGAGGCTGTTAGCAGAATGTGTTCCAGAGCCACTCATGTATCCTTTGACTTCAATATGGGCTTGTTTGGGATTCTTTGTTCCAAAATGTGGATTAGAATACAAATGAGCCTGAACACAAGCCAATGGAGGAACCTCTTTCTGTCTCAAGCTATTAAATGCCTGAGCATCTTCAATTAAAAAAAAAAAAACTAAACAAGGGACCTGACACACACTGAGTGGAGCTGTAAAAGTCATGTGCTTATGTGGCTTTATTTCTTTTTCACATGTGTGTAATTGAACACTATCAAAGCAAGCCCACAATAAAATACAATGGGACGTCAGCATTAACATCTGTCTGCCCCGTGCTGTTCGCTGGAGGCAAACAAAGTCCCCTTTTCCACCACTATCTCTTGCACGCTGCTTTCTTCCTGAGGGAAGAAAGTGGGCATGGGCCAGGCTTTGGCCATCATGCTCTCGGTTCAAGTAAGGTACAGAGTCCTGGTGCAGGGTGTGCTTTGAGCTAATCTGCTCAGACAGACACCCCTGTGATTTGTGTGCCCTGCCTGGTCTAGAATCCCAGATCAAAGGGAAAGGCAGGCTGCTAATGTCAAAGCACACAGCTCCCAGACTGTGGAAGTGAAGAACAGCACCTTGAGCTCCAGCCGTAAAGGGAATCTGCCATAAATCCTGCTGTGGCATTAGAGCAGGGTAGGTGAAAGCCACCCACTGTGTTTGGCTTGTAGCTGCCACTTGGCTTTTAAAAAGCCTGTTCACTTTTTTTTAAGATACTTTGGAGGTCTCTCTTATAGCACCATGTGGTTCTGTACTCTTATAAAACCAGTGACTTGTATGCTTTTTGCTGGAAGATGAGAATTTTTGATGACATGCACATTTATGTCAAGGGAGTGACAAGCATTAGTGGCAGTAGCCAGGACTTTCAGTCAAGGGAGAAGCTCATTTGCATTCCAAGACCTGGTGCATTATTTAAGTCTTGTGTTTGGATCAAACCCTGTCAAACCATAGGTAAGCGGCAAAACACTCAATTATCAGGATTAGGTAACAAAATTGAAATGGTTTAAGGATGTTGGTGGGTCCTGGGTGTGGAGAAAAATTTCCCTCCCAATTTCCATTGAATTTAAAGCATCTGGGAAAAGAGGCCAAGTGCCTGAATGAAGGCAGAATTATGGAGGAAGCAGTAAATGTTGGCCTGGGGGGAGCTGGTCAGGGAGCCTGTACTGTCAGAGAGGTGCTCAGCAGGGAATGCCTATCCTCAGAAACTGGAAAGTTTGGCAACAAGGACTTAACACTGTTGGAAGGAGGTGTAAGGTTACCAGGCTACAGCCTGCTTCCCTTTGGTAGGAAAAAATTTGATCACCCTGCAAGAGATCTCCTCAGTGTGGAGCTGAGGCAGGGGGTGGGCAGACTTAGCTGCTCTGGAACTTTCTCCATCCTCTTCCCTGCCCAAATTCCCACATAAGTTTTGCTTGGGAGAGAGGAGGTAGACAAGAAGAAGACAAGTATTGCTTCTACTGGGAAACATTATGCTGGAAGTAGGCTGAAACAAGCCAACATCTTGATCCTTGAAGTCCTTTCACCTTGAAGTCCTTTCACCTTTGCATGAGCCACAAGGAGGAATGGTTATTTAGCTCTGCAGTTGAGTGAATGAAGTAGTTCCCTGTTGCTCTGGGGAGTCCCTTTGGTGTCTTAGTGACTTTCCTTGTGGGATCATCACAGACATTTTCTGTAATCCCAAAGATGTAGCAGGACCATCAGTCAGTCAGGTGGCAGAAAGGAACCCAAATGCTGGATGGTGTGGTGGACTCCAAACGGTTTCAGTGGTGCCTTGGACAAGAAATTGTTAAGCTTGGGATGGTTGGGTCCGTTCAGAAATGAAATGTGTAAAGAGAGCTCCTGCAGGAATTGCCACACTGGAGTGACTTGGTTAAACAATGAAAACAGATGGGCTTTTGTTGTGGGTGCTGTGTAACAGATAATGATTAATGAGTTACTGGAGCACCAGGAAAGACTAACTATCAATCAGTGTGGCGTTCATGAACTGCATGAAGAGGGTTCTTTGGCTGGAGAAAAACTGAAAAGTCAGAGCTTTGGAAAGCTATAGCACATAAAAATGTTACACTGTTTTGTGTCTCCAGGAAGCACACAGTGATGTGAAACATCCACCACATGTTTAAATTGTGTAGGCTTATTTATATATGTATGTGTGTGTGTATTTATAGGGGGAGAGAGAGAAGTAGAACTATGTGAGTCTACTGTTTTAAAGCTGTTTGCAGATATTCTATAGCGTTTTTGTAAAAGGAATGTCTAGAATGAAAGAAATTAACATCAAAGATAAAAAAAAATTAGGTAAATCAGATTCTCAGATATCATGCTGGTCTAAAAACTCAATCTACAAGAATTAATTGAGGAACTAGACCATGAAAGCCAAGAAATGGGGCCTGAAAATAAACTTGATTAAGAAGATAATGCTCAAGACATACAAAGGAAGACTGATTAGCATAGACGAGAACATCAGTGAACAAGCAGAGGAATAAATCTCACACAGACAACTGCTCAGATCAGATCAGAACATATTTAAAAGATGAAAGACAATATAAGGAGCAATTTCTCATTTAGATTGGAGAGGAAGGCCTCCAACTGATCTATTCCTTCTATAAATGGCTTTTGGCCAAGACACAAAGCTTTGTCCACAAGAAAATATGGTAGTTAGTTTGCTTTTATCCTGAAAATCTGTACACAGACCATGACAGGAATTCCATTATGTGAGAGGGACAAAAATGATGAGTAAAACAAACTTAATCAAAAAATACATTTAAAAACAGAATAGGTAATAGATTTGGGGCATGAGGATAGAAATGAAGTTATGACTGATAACTCATGCACATGTGAAGTAAATGCCCCCTAAAGCTCGTAGTAAAGCTCTTCTGGTATTTTTTTTTTTTTTGAAAAGGCCTTCAACCAATACAATTTGTGGAAGAATCACTGAAGTACAGACTGCTGCTGTTTATTAATTTATTAACTGTTGTGATGAGGGTGTAAGAGTGAGAGGAAGTCTCTATATGACCAGTCATTCTGCCAAAAAACTGAAATGCATCATCTCTGCTCTGAAAGACAAAAACAAGACCAGAAGAAGGGTGGCAGATACGTAAGCTACAAGTACATGAGATACAGACAGAGTTAGCTACAAGAGCTTTTTATTTTATTTTATTTTTTAATGGGCAATAGAGGCTTAGAGGAAGAGAAAGAAGAATGACCTGAACCTGCATTTTTCCCAGGGTAAGTAAACACACATTTTTTTTGTCCCGAGAGGAATGAACAAGGAGAGATGGAAGACCTAATTTGTCTAATGCCCTGTTTTCATTGTTATACAGCATTTTGGTGAGTCTTAAGTCCAGAGGGACGCTGCCATAGCGTGGCCTCATAAGCTGGATATGCCTGGAGACGTGCATGGTTGGGTATTTTTGGTCAGGCACAGGCAGTCACAGCTGTTGCTATTTTTGCCCTGACTCCTCTCTAATCACTCAACACATTTTAAAGCAAGATATAATGATAGACTATGTTGCCAAGACAGAAAAATCAACAGAGTATCTAAGGGAATATGAAAAGAAATGAAAATTCAAAATCTATCTGGAAGAGAAATATAACGGACAAAAAAACTTTTGATAAAGGTTGTTCTACAAACTTGGCAATGTCTCTGCTATAAGTAAATATGACTGTCTGCCTGCCTTGCTTTATGTTCAATACATCCAAAACTGGGGGTGTGTGCAGGAAATACAAGGAAGTCTGTTCTCTTGGTGTAGCCAGATGAGTTTTCAGGCCTAATCCATTCTGAAATTAAAATTAGCTCGAATGGTTGGATTCTATCAGGAAGTTTAAAATGGAGAATTTCCTTCATAAATATGGATAGGAAGAAGACAACTTTTTGGATGTTCTACACAGTGACTTCCATTAGAAAAATAAAAATATCTCTCTCTTTTCCCATCAGTTTACCAATGCTCTCACTGAATTACAGATATTATTTCATACATGACTTAAGCTATAACTCTCTGTTGCTACTTATGAAGTATCTGTGGATTTATAGTGGTATTTTTAGTGGAAACTATTGAATCTGCTCATATGGCAGCCAAGGACAAAATGTCCTTAACTTGAGCACTGCTGAATCAAACGTGAGAAGTAGTGGAACCCCTTTGATATAAATAAGTTAGGAAACACCTTAATTTAGCACTCCTCTTCTGAGGAATAAAAGTCCCAGTCCAAACCAAACTGACATAGGTAGAACAACTTGTATTTCTGATATCAAAGCGATTTTGTGACTGCAAATCATGGTGAATCAGGAATAATCCAGCTATGCCTCTCTGTCTGTCATTGTAAATACTGTCTGTCTCTCTCCACTGGGGGGTGGAATATGTTTTGTAATTATTATTATTTTTGATAAATAATAGTATTTAGAATACTTAAGAATGTTTTCTGGCAAACAAATTCCATTGTAATGGCAAAAAATAAGTTTCCTACTGAATCCAGTACTCCATCTACCAAGCATTGTAGAACATAAAATAAGTGACTTTCTGGAAACAGACCACTGGTAATTAGTAAAACTTCATCATTTATGTTTGGAAAACATACACTGCATCTACACTAGGAAGCCACTTGCTCAGCAGGACAAAGTCTGTATCTGCAGAGCTCCTCACATCCCAAGGGTCACCCACCAGCAGCTCCAGTGCTTTACTGGGCTTCCCAGCTCCCTCGGCCCTTTGAGGATCACACAGAGCCTGGGGTCCTCCACAGCCTCAGGTGGCGCCCAGCCAAGCAAGTGGGGGGGTCACATCAACAGGTGCATCTCTGATCCTCAACAAGTGCCAATGTGAGGGCACACAAAACAGCTCTCTTTGCTGTTAGACTTTAAAATAGTTTCTGAAGACAAAACTGTAGTGTAAAATATATCTGTGGCTGTTACTTGCCAGAGTTCCTTATGAATTAACTGCACTTCCTCTGTTTGAATTACAAATTGCTACAACATAATAGAGGAGATTGATGGATTACACTGAAACTATGTGAAAAAGGAGAAAAGGCTGTGGCTTGCAAGCTGTGTAGGAGGTCCATACTAAGTCAACATGGAAGCTCTTAAATTTTATGTGCAGGATTTCATAACGAATATATCAGATTGTTTCAAGTGATGCAATCAGAATTGTTTTACTTCAAACTCACCTGATTTACTAATACTGACTAGAACTAGTGACATAACTGCATTTCAAACTGGATGTTTCACATGACGCTGATTTTGGATGTTATTCTGGGAACTCCAAAATTTTACAACTAGCCAAAGTGACTTTTTAGATCCACCTGAATATATCATGCGAATTATGTTTTTCATGGCTTGGCTGATCCAGGGGTAAAATATGGGGGTGTTTCCCAGTAAATGCAATTAACACCATCCTTTTTGGCACAAATGGTGATGGCAAAACCCAGGCAATTTGTACAGCTTTGAGTATTCAGAGTATTAATTTCTTAAAAAAACTTCTCTGGTTCATCATAGTACCAGCTAAGCTTTAATCTCAGGACTGTCTTTTTTATTTCTTTTTTTAACACAAATGTATGTATAAAAAAATAATAATAGCAGTAACTCTTATCACACCCCTAATATTGAAAAAGAGCTTTTGGAGAGAAGCCTCAGTTGCTAAAGATACTTTTAATACTTGGAAGTATATCCTGAAAGCCTGTTAAATCTGTTTCTTTAAAAACAAATATATGACCTGCACCTGTGAACCCAGTGATCACTACTATCAGCACATCAATATCATTAAATCTAAGTTATATAATTAAACCTAATGTTATTGAGACTAAACATAGGTAAATAGTTCACATTCTTAACTGTGACATCTCTACTCTTCCCCAGGTCCCCCCATTAAATAGCTGCAGGACAGAACAGGGATAATCTCCTGATCCTGTTCACTGTCAGGATTTCTTAGCTGATTTTAGCTTGGGTGCACAAACATGGAGGATCTTCCACTGACTGGGAAGAATAACTCTTAAGTGGACACACATATGAAGAGTTTTATAGAGTGATTTACCCTAAACTGATTTACCCTAAACACTGGATAAAGACCCACAAGGCCACTGGGATCCAAATTCCAAGTTAACAAACTTCTTAGGTAAGATCTTAGAGGTAAGGTGGAAAAAAGTGCTGAAATAAAGTCAAATACCTCTATGTAAAAGTGGAGTTTATCAGAGTATTCACTGCGGTCATTTGTTCCAGATTCAGTCTTATTCTAGATCTTGTGCTTTATTTTCCTATATAAATTGCTTTTTAAAGTGCCATGTTAAAATATTTCTGCTAAGTGTAAGGGGATTAGATTAGTTTCTTTAACTGCTTTATATATTTGTTTCAGCTTGAAACAAGAACACTAAATGGCTAAAATTCCAGTACCTAGCATGCACCTACATCTTGTTATGCAAAGTCATCCTTAGGTAACACCTGTGCCCACATAAAATAATAGAAGTTAAGGTAAAAAGGAAAAAAAGTACGTAAAACAGCAACAGCATGTGATACCAATTATGTTACAGCCAAAAATAATACTTTTTGGCATGTTGTGCTTAAACTATGTTCTGTTAATGTTCCTTGGATATAGGCAGATTTCAATTTACACTTAGAAATATTTCTATTTGAGAACTATTAGGAAAATATTTTGAAATTACAATTTGAAAGCATGTGGAATGGGTTACCTCCCACAATTATGTGAACTACTGTATAGCAGAGCTGCATTAGCTTCCCTGCAACTAATGAACCATGTCATTAATTACAGACATCAACATAAAAATTACTCCAAGGCAAGACAAATGTTTACTATAAATAAAAGGGTCAAGAACTATGAAGTAGTTTAATTTTTATGCTCTTTCTCCTCAAATTTAATTTGAAACACATTAACTTGATTTCATATGTCACACCTGAGAGCTGTAGGTGTACCCACAGCGAGACTTCCATCAGGGACCAGGATCACTGGAAGATTTTCAGTGAAAGTGTTAACTGTATTTAAAGATGTGTTTATTAAACTCAAGTGACTTGTTCTCAGGATAGTTTTCTCTTGGAAATATCTAGGAGCCATATTTCCAAAGGCTTGCCTTGGGTTGTCTCACTGGCAAAACCAGCCTCAACTTCCAACCAGAGCATTGGGCTGATCAGTCAGTGCACCCCTTAGATGCCAGAGCAGCGGGAGGAGGAGCCCCTGACCTCTTTCTCCTCACCCACTGCAGTAAATGGGACCTGGTGGGTCCCAGCAGCTGTCTGACATCTGTAAGAGCTGCTTCTCACCAGTGCCCTGGTGTCAAGGTACAGCAAAACACAGCACAGATCCTAGAAATTCAGCTAGGGCCAAAAGCTGAGCGCTGCTGTTGGGTTTGGTTAAAGGTGCTGGGGTGGAACATCCACAAAGCTCCCTTTGGTGCATCACACAGACCCTGGCTGTGCCTCAGGGCTGGTTGCTGCAGCTATAAAAGCCACAATTCCCATCCTGCCTTCAGGAAACAGGTACCAAAGACATTTTTTTCATCCTCATTTCATGTTGCCACTTGGCTGCTGTGTCTGGCTCAGTGGCAGAGTGGGACAAATCAGTAGCACTTTCACATAAACCTTGCTGTGGAGGAGAGTTTTCTGTGCCAGGCCCTAAAGGGAAGCTCTCCCAAGTCCCCCACCCTGCAGGGAGAGCAGTGGCTGTCGAAGGTGGAGGCACTCTGACCTCAGCTTCTACCCAGGGCCAAGCTCTCTTCACTGCCACCCTACTAATACTCTGCTTGTATGTCTACTATTTTGTATAAGGTTATTCTTGCTTGGTTTGGGTGATATATTTATTTTTTTAGCGGATAATATACAGTCCTAAACAACACAACAGCATTTTCTTCTGTGAATTCATTACAGTGGTTTGTGCGAGTCACATGATACTACATTATTGCTAGTTACATCATTGAATATTTGTTTTACGCATAATAAAAAATACTTGCCCTCTACTTTCTTTTCTTTTTCCTCCTTGAATCACATCATTACCTCTTCAAAAGTCAGGCATGAGGGTAGACAGATGCACTGACCATACAGATAGCAAGCAAGAAGATTCCTCAATGAAACAGCCACATAAAAGTTTCCCTAACATCCACCCCCATGTTTGCAACCAGAGTGTTTGGCATAATAAAGATAACAGCAGTAGATAAGTAGTTTATCTACATATATTGCAAAGAACAAAAGAGGATGCTAAAGCATTGCTTCTATCAGGAATCCAGAAAGTGCCACAGTTCAATCAGGTGCATAATTTTGAGTCAGCCCCAGTTATGTTCACAGGGATTTTTAACAAAAATGTGAAGAACAAGAAGAGGAATTGAGTGGAAGAAAATAGCTCAAGTAGGTTTTCCTGGAACGTGGGAAAGTTGCTAGAAGTCATATTAAAATCAACAAAAGTATTCAATACATGTCTTGGAGAAAAAGGTTGTGTTTAAGAGAAAGGGTCAGCTGTTAAAAAAAATATTTGGTCAGTATGAAAAATTACAAGTCTTTTCATCAGGAATTTAGGACTGAATGCATGAGGGTGTACAGACCTAACAGTGACAACTTTTACAGCTGGACAATACTTTTGCAGTGAAATCCTGGCTCCATTCAAATCAATGGAAAAATTCTCATCCGCTTCAATGGAGCCAGGATTTCATATGTATCTGTCTTTTTTCACTCCTCCTTGATATTTGTATCCCAACTATCTGGCAGACTATTGTCTGTACAGGTCAAAATTAAAGCTTTCTATTCATATGTGTCAGGGTTACTGTCTGTTTTCTCACCAAAAGGAAAAAAAAAGAATGAAAAATTGTGACACATACTTGCAGTGCTGTATCATTCACTGCATTGCTCAGAGTACAGAGAATTGTTTGCTGCATCTGCTAGGAGGACAAAATTTCAAGAAAAAAGCTTAATGCTGCCTGAGTGTAATTCTTAACTCCAAGGCTTTTAAAGAGCTCTTATTTTCAGCTCTACATGTATTAAGTTTCGGATATGAGTGTCACGGGATTTAAGCAGGAGCAGAATTACCTCAATGCTGTCTCCTCTTAAAAATGCTTCCTGAATATGGAAAAGTATTGCACGGGCAGGAAGGAAGGTGACTTTTCATCAAACAAATCTGTCATGCAGTGAGACTATTTAAGTCATCAAACAAACCCTGGTATTTGTGCCTCTGAATATAAGCATTAACCCAGAAAAATGAGAGAGATTAATGAAAATTCAAATTGAGAGAATGGAAATTAGAGATAAACTGCTGCTTTGCAGATGAATGAATTTTTAAAAATGCTTAAATCCCCAGACCTTGTCAAAATGCACCAAAAAGTGCCCTGGTAAGTGAGAAATGACACAGAGATGGTAATAAATGTGAATGGGGAGCTTTGTGTTCCCCCAGTGCACTATTTGTACACTACAAAAGCTTTGAAAGAATTGTAATTCTACACTCACTGTTGCTTAACTTGGGGAAAATACATGCAGCCTGCAAAGTGGCTGTGTCTATTCTGCTTTAAAGCCCATCTGAGAGCACATGGACATTGCAAACAAGAACATTTCACAAATATAATGGGAAGCCTTGGAAAAGCAAGAAAATATTCAGACAAGTGAAAATCCTTTAACCCTAGTCAAAGCAAATTAGAAAAGGGGCAATAAATCAGCTGACTTTAGTTTGTGGATGGCGTCATGGTAGATGAAACCAATACCCATGGTAGATAAAATATACATGGTAATACATGTGCACCTATCAAAGACAAAGGAATATGTCAATCACGAGAGAATCCCACATCAGAAAATGATGATTACATAGTAGTGATCTCCAGAAAGAATTCAGCTCCAGGCTAGATACAGAGTGAATCCAAGAAGAGACCAATTTTGTACAGTCGGTGAATAAGGACATGTTCATAGTTCTGACATCCTCCAGTCTCTTAACTCTTCATGTTGCTGTTATCCCAGACAGAGTAGATGAAGTTACATCAGAAACATGGCTGTGTCATTAACTTGCTGGACAGCTGATCTGATAAAAAATATTTAAAATAAATATGCATATAAATTCTCAGTTTGGTCATCGTTAAATCTTGCACAATCCATGACATAGAGGTTACACAGTCCATCCTTCTTGGAGTGGTGCAGGAGCATGGTATTTCCTCTGCAAGTGCTGTTGGAAATACTTGTGAGTACGTCGTTAATCTTCAGTGGCCAGTGGTCATTTCTGAAGCTGCATCAGCAAATAGTTCTGCTACCAGTGTCTTTCTGCAGCATATTAGTATAAATTTAACACACTTGGGAAGTGCAAACAGCAGGGTTGATGAGCCTGGGATCAGTGCCAGGTTAATACAGCTACACAGCTTTTGTACCAGCTCACATCCTATGAGCTTGGAAAGGAGCGAAGGAGAATGCATCCCTCCATGCAAGAGATACTTAGACATAGCCAGGACACTGAGGCAAACATCATAATTGCTGATGGTAAAGGATGCCAAGCGTATAATCTCGATTCTCTTTTCAGATGGCCAGTGGAAGAGAAAAATAAATCCTTTCAGAGTAGAAAAATTCATCCTGCATTTCTCTCTTCAGTTCTTAAAGGTCTTTCTCATGATTCCCTTATCGTTCTCAAAGTGATGCTGAATGGTGCTTTGCTAACTGCAAACAGGAATCATGGAACTGTCCTTTTTCCTTTGGGACATTTGTTAATTTTCTTAGATTTATACCTATTGGTAATGATTAGAACCGTATTAAACCTAGAGCCTTAAATTCACAGAGAAAAACTGCAATAAACTTTGGAAGATTGCTGTAAATCTCCTTGACTGCACAAATTTAATCTGGAAGCCATAGAGAGGCAATAAACATGGTAACCCCTGTTGCCAATTAATTTGTTGCTTTCTGAACTGCAATACAATCACAGCTTAATTTGGTTTACCTCAAGAATCTCTTTGTGATATTTCCATGAAATTCAAGACAGTGAAAGTTAGTAATTCTGGTTTAGGAGCACAAGTTACTGGTTGTTGCCAAAAAACTGTGTGCTGCTTAATTGAGTTTTGATGTTCTTGCTGCTATCTACAAACCCAGTTTTTCAACATGACTTTGTGATGAGATCTAAATCTCTGTATCAAATGTTAAAACCCTTGGCACTTGCAAAACAGAAAGATTTATGCAATTAGCAGTGGCTGAGGAAAATAAGGTTATTCTCACAAGGGAAAGGAGACATTTTGGTTATCTAATTGATGCTTTTCCTCATGCAGAAGACTGATAAAATTGACCTAGACAAAATTTTCCCACCGTCAAAAGCACAAAACCAAGATGGCATAATGCACATCCTAGGAAATTAGGAGTGGAAACTTAAGAGGAAACTACTGTATTTCATCCAAAGGGAAATAAACATACTGAATGGACTATAAGAAATGTCCGTTAAGAGTGGCAAAATCAATTGTTTTAAGTGATAGTTAAAGAAATTGTAGAAAGAAATGATTGAAGAGCATTGGAAAAGGGAGTATCTTTAAATGGAGAAAGAGGCAAAAGAATTCGTTCCTTTGGTTTCCATGTACCTTGAATTTCTGGTTTTAAAAAGATACTAGTTCAGAAGAACAAAAGCAGGAAGTTATGTACTGAGATATTTCAAGTCTAACATCCCAACTCTGAAATGCACCATTTTGCTCCAATTATACATTGGAATGCACCATTTTGCTCCATACATTCAATAGGTATGGGACCTATATGGTCCTTTTGTGTGGGGAAAGTCAACCTCCAACTGGAACTGGACAGAAGTTCTTACCTCTTTCAGAAAATAGAGTCTTTTTTGGCGCTCAGAACTACAGAGGTACGGAGAGTCATTTTAAAGGTGGTGAAAGTGCGACCCTGGAAATAAAATTCCTACTGTTCCTCAATTCTGACTTTTAATCAGGTTGGAATCTAGTAAATGTATTCTGGATATTTTGACTGGTTTAATTAGGTCACCATGAAGTTCATTTGACTTAAATGTTTTTCTGGCCGTGAATCTTTCTTCCAGCTCTAAAGATAAATATTTGTAACAATTGCTAACATGTAAATTATATTAGAAGGACTGTGTACAGTGAATAACATAATTTAGCAGTTTGTCATCTATTCCCTGACAAAACAGCACCAAGTCTTTCTGAAATCAAGGTTGATAAGTGTGCTTTAATTGTGTCCTTCTCCAATAGCATTGCTTCAGTACCACAAGGAATTTATATGCATCCATGAAATTAAAATCTTCTTCTTCTAAATGGAACTTTGCTAGAGATGCATGGTGAGAAGGCACTATGCAGCAAGGGAAAGGGAAGAAAACTCTAGCTTGAAGAAGAACTTGAAAATAGCCGAGACTCTGGAAGGATAAAATGTGTGTCTATTTTTTGTCGCTGAGTTGAGCCCTGGTACTACTTTTTGAAGCTGGTTGTCTTCATTTCCTTCCACTGTCCAATGTCTCAGGGAAGGAGAAGTGTAGAGTTTGTCTTTTGAAGTAGCACCACTGGGCATCCGTTGGGCAGGGTAAGCCCAGGACAGGCAGAAGGCCAGCCAGCAAAAATGCCATGTCCCCTTTCCCAAAGTACCTGTGTGCTATGCACTGGAGTATCTGTGCAAGACACATCTCAAGAGGTAAGAATGAGGTAAAAGAGCATCACTGCTGCCTGTTCAGGTCAAAGGGAGTAGATTAGAGACCATCCAGTGGGGATTTCCTCATCAGGGCTATTCCCACTCTAACAATTGGGAGTTTATTGGACATGGAGGACCAAATTTACAAAGAGAAGCTTACGCTTCCTTGCTTCACTGGCTGAATCAGAGCCTAAGTACCTGCAGCAATAGGATATGTGGCAAAAGCTGACTGTTTCTTGGCTTTTCTGTATCTACTTGTGGATACAGTGTGGTAAGACCCGCAATTAACTACAGGAAATTAAAAAGAAGATCACACCCCTAAGAAGAAAATATTTCACCTTCTTACTCTGTGGTAAGTCTTCCCTGGCAAGGAATTCTGTTTTTCTGCTGTTCTGGCAGATTATTTGACACTGAGCAACTGCATTAGCACTTCTGGAACAAGGAATAAGAGCTGAGAGTGAAAAAGCGTTGTGCAAGCCTTCCTGCTTGAGGCATTTAAAAATGAAATGACTGAAGCTTTTAGAAATTTAGTGTAATAGACTGATGCCTAACTAAGAGGGAAATAAAGCAGATTGCCTAAGAGCAATTTTTAAGTTTCAATTTTGCTATGCCCTGCAGCTGGCTTGGGCATTTGGCTGAGCTGTTCCCAGGTAAATGACTCTGTTCCTGCCTCTAAGCAGGCTCCAGGCAGGAACTGGCAGGAAGAGGAGGCAAGAAAAAGGTCTTAGAGGGCACAAGTCTCTGAAGGAATGAACTCAGCTGGTTCCTGGGGTACAGTGATCAGCAGAGAGCAGCCCTCCAACCACCAAATGGTGCAATCGAGCTTTGAGCCGCAAGAGACCGGGTTTGTCAAGCCTGGCAGGAGCTGAGCCTTCTCCCTGCCCCCAGTCTTAGCACAGAAGGGAAGGTAAAATAGAAAAAGTATCTGCTCGATATGCCACAGTGCAGGGTAATCAGTCCCCTGAGAGCCTCTGGGGAGAGGTCCCGCACAGCTCTGTGACACAGCCACGGGCCAGGCTGCAGCTGGTCAGGGCCTGGGGAGGTCAAGTGTCTGCTGGAGGCACTGGAGACCTTCAGCTCCATTAACGCTTTCAATTAACATAAATCTCCATATTTCAAAAACAGTTTTCTAGGGATTCTGATATAACCACATACTCAGCTCTTGGACATTGCTCAGGACAGTCAGGTTTTGAAGAGTGACAAATAAACCTTCACCCTGCTTTTAGCCTCATATGCTGTGTCTTGCCTTGTCTTGTCTGTGCATCTGAGCCAACAATGAGGGAACTTTCTTTCCTGCTTGAGCAGATGTTTACCTTTCAGCATCCAAAATGACCTTTTGACTTCGGCCTGAAATTCTGGCCCTGCTGAGATGGGTGGAAGTTTTGGCACTGATTTTGACAGAGCCAGTATTTCATTCCAGGTGCTTTGCTCAATAAAGCACATGAAATTACAAAACATGGGCCTTCCCTCTTGCTCAACATCTCAGTCATCCCAGGTATCACTGAGTGATAAACACAAAAACCTGGAGGAAACAAAATGGCATCTAAAAAAAAGGCTCCTCCACGAATAATTAAAATACCTTTCAATATATTTAATAGGTACACCTATACACACAAGCACACACATATAGAAGACATCAATGGGATCAAAGCTTTTCTCCAGCACTTTAATAGGTGGCATGCACCCTCACTTATCTGCTAAAATCAAAACCTATACATGCACGTGCAGGTGCTGGGAGTTGCTTTTTCATATTGTTGGCATAGGTCCACATAGCAGAGCCATGCACCTTCATTTTTTAACAAGCCTGTGTTTTCTCAGGTGTTCATTTATCTCTGTGAAGAAGTTTCTCAGACCTGTAACCTCAAGTTTAGCATGCTAATAGGAAGAGGCACTCTTGCTGCCAATAAACAGGCCTTACTCTGTCTTAGATCCAAGGATATAACAGCAGATTTTTTAAATTATTATTTATAAATATTCTTTGCAAATATAGGGATCGTGAGCATGGAATTGTAACAATTGGCATTTGGAACAGACTGCCAGAGGATGTGGTAGGTTTTCTACCACTGTGAGTTCAAATTTGGATGACTTTCTAAAAGACAAGTTTAGGTTGAATCTGCAAAATGCAGTTCCAGAGGCATGAGCCACTGTATGAAAAATATGGTCTGTGTTGTAATGGCTCTTTTTGGCTTTAAAAATCCATGAGTCCATGCTGGTTTTGGTAATAGAGAAACCATGAACAAAGGCAGAAGGCAATTAAGGATTGTTTTCTTGGGAAAAAATATTGCTTTGAACAATGAGCTAAGGAAGGTGTGAATAACTATCCATGTGATTAACATAAACACTCTGCTCCAGAGTGAAACACCTTTTTAATTCGCTGTTAAGTTTTAAAATTGCAGCATAGATTGACTGAATTTTTGGGTGAGTGATTGAATTGTTTATATTGAATATCTTTTTGGCAGTTTAGGAAGTGACTCTGCTCTTGCTACTTAAGCCCTATTAGAACACTTGTGATTTTTCTGCAGGCAATATTGTCAGTTCCCATTTCTCTCAATTCTCTGCATTTTGACAGCAATGAGTCAAATTACAGATTTTTTTCATTGTCTGAAAGGCTTTTGCTCTCCCACAGTTGTCTACTTCAAGAGGTTCATTTCTTCTCCTTTGCAGTCAGTAGAGTTTTATTGCTGCTTCTCACACGCTAGAGACAGAGCTCTGGTTTTTCTTTTGTGCATTTATTTGATCCAAAGAGCTGGCTATTGTTATCTAACTGAAAGTCACTTTCTAATCCATTACTGATTTTATGTTTAAGATCAAAAGTTTGGGGGTTTGTTGTTGATTCTAACCTCACAACATTTTTCTTTATTTAGTGTTCTTGTTGATTCTGTATTTAAGAATTTGCAAAATTTGCTTTCAATGTCTACATTCAAGTACTTCCCATAAATAAAAAAGCTGGAGTCACTTAAAATAGTTCCAAAGACTTCCCCACACAATCTCAGATGGAACAGCCCATAGTTAACTGCTATTAATCCATGTTCTTATATTACATTGTAGTATTATGTTGCCACTTCTTTTTTCTAGTTCTTTTGGGTCACTGCTGAAATGTGTAAGGTTATGAAAAGAATTTTGAAAAATTTAAATCTTTAAAGAATTCCAAAACCGTTCTAATTCCTGCTTACTTTTATGGGTACTCTGGAAGATGTGCTGTTTTCAGATTTTATTAGAATCAAAAATGCTCAACTCCTACCCACTTCAGAGTTTCCTGACTGAGCCTGAAACCAACCCCGCCCCAAACAAACAAACAAACAAACAAAAAATATTACTTAAAGCTTTATATTATTCTAAGTTCTAAAATGAGAATGGCTAAAGTAGAGGTGGACATATGACAGAAAGAGGCCTTTGGGAAGGAAACTGGTGTGCAGGGGCATTCATGTAGCCAGGCATAACCCAGCATGTTGTGGACAAGTTAACATCCCTCGTGTGCACCGCAGGGAGCAGCGGGAGCCGTGGCAATCACCTGGGGAGTGGCAGTGGCTCGCCCAGGGCCAGCCAAGCCAGCACTGCGGGAGCTGCCTCGGGCAGGGCCTGGAACGATGCTCTTGGCTCCCTGGCTGCTGCTGTCCTGCTGCTGCATCACCTGCAGCAGGTGGTACCCACAGGCACAGGGGCACTAGGGACACTTCCCAAAGCTTTCCTGCAACTGGCATTGCAGGTCACCCATGGCCGCTACTCCTGTGTCTCCCTGGGGCATCTCTCCTGCATGGATTATTCTCCAGTCTCCAGTAAGGATTGCTTTGTTCAAAGTCCGCTTTTCTCCCACTTTTCTCTTTAAGTAAAGCAGGGTGAATATTCCGTGAGAAAGGATTTGAATAATTCTGTTGGTTTATCTTGGTGTTGGCAACCAGATACTTTCTTCAAACTTTCACAAAAGAGATCTAGAAATTATTGATATTAATTAATAATATTTCACATAGGGATAAGAAGAAAAAAGACTGTAAATATGTTCTAGGCAAAATATTTGCACTGCAATTCCATATCTGGTTACTTCGGATACAGTATCTGAATTAGGTGCTCTCTAATCTGGGAAGGGATTGATAACATGGGGGTCAAGTGGACAGTAATCACCCACAGGTGTGTGAAATGTTGCCCACTGCCAGTAGCTTTTCAGCAGTCCCCGAGGTGGGTTATACTTTCATTGAGCTAAGAGGGGATTTTTAAGTAAATGCTTCCGTAAAAAATGCTGAAGTTAAGTTGGAAATAGTTTGTTAACCAGGGGGGCTGTGACCGTCACTTGAAACATCATTCAGGAATAACTAGCCACGGTCTAGTTTTGATGGGTTTTAAGTTCTGATACAGGCAAGCTTCATTTCTACAGAGGAATTCGCATTTAATCCTCTTTAAAAGTCCCCTGCATTATGTTTATGGGCTGGTTTGGGCTTGGGTAGAGGTAATTATTTTCTTCACAGAAGCTGGTATGGGGCTGTGTTTTGAACCATCTATTTGTATTTTTCAGGTAGTGCTTTTACAACATGCTTTATTCTTTCACTGATGTGTGTCCCTCCACAGTAAAAACCACAAAGCAAACTAGATTTCAAAATGCATGTCCTCTGAAGCCCTTTCCTAGGAATTTTGCTGAGCTTAAATGTCTTCACTGTGTGTGAAAAACTAAATATACATGTACCAAAGAGTTCCTCCTTCCCTGGGCAAGAGTGTGTTCTATCAGGGAAAAAACATTGTTCTTGGCATGATAATTAAAAAGAAATATCACATTTGAATAGTACCAGCCCACAAAATCCAGGGCTTACAGCTGGCAAGGGAAGTAACAGCATTCTAGGATGACATTTCTTTTCCACTATTGTAGCAGTTACATGAGTGTTGTGTCAGGATCTTTTGGCTTTGGTTGGTTGCTGTAGGAACACTAATACAATGTAAAATTTTATTTTACATATTAATTCTGCAGAAGTAATTTTCTTCTCATTTTAACTGGATAGAAACAAGTGAAGTATACAAATACCTAATCCAGAATAATTCAATGTAATAATTTAGTAACGTTGCGTGTGTGTGTATATTTATATGTATATAAAATAATAATTGAGTAACAGTGTAATGTTTTCTATATTTTTATAGGCGATTTCTTATACAATCCAGCATATTAGAGATGTTATTTTTATGCACTCTCTTTCCTTGTCCTTCTTTCTCATTTTTTACCGCAGCAAGGCTTGTCCAGGTTCTTCCTCTCCTCCCAGGCAGAATGGTCCTGGCTGGAGATACCATTCTGAGCACTAAAGTATCTGCCACTTTCAGGAGTAATTCACACTTCTATTAAAGATCCATTGAAAAAGTGAACTTTTAGAATCCTACAAGTTAAATGTGGAGCCTTGGGGAATCTGTGAAGCTCTGAAACCAAATGTTTGGAGTCTTTTTCTTCTTTTTCTTTTTTTTCTCACAAGTGAATTTGCACCATGGCCTCAGTATTGGGACATGGGTAGATACCAGAATCTTACTTTAAACAACTCTGTCCCCAGAGAGCACAGTCAGTACCAAGGACCTTCTGCAGGGAAGCTGTTGAGGGAATGGAGCAGTACCACTGCCAGAAAGAGCCAAGGGTGTCCCAGCTTCTGTACTTTTCTACTTTTTCTGCACTACATTCTCATGTCCCCCTAGTACAAGTGTCATCAAAATAACCCCCTAAGGGAACATCTATCACAAACAAGGAAGAGAAAAATATCGCAACCCAAATCCCTTAATTTCAGAGTGCCGCCTCATCTCCCAGCAGTAGCTGGGAGCTGGGATGTCCCAGTGGGCACACTGGGGAGGGGAGACTGCCAAGGGCATTCCCCAGGTGCTCTGGAATGAGTATCTGGAAGGAGAGACCTGGCCACACCTGCCAGCAGCCTCAGGAGAGGCTCAGTTCTACCTGCTGGCAAGGTGAGGGCTCTTCCTGCACTACCCTGACACTGTCTCTCCCACAGATCTTTATGGCAAGTAGTCCATAAAACAAGAAAGACCAATATGAAACCCTTCTGATGAGGTGAAAATTGTAAAAATATTCTTCTCCGTTCCATTATATAACAGTTTAATATGTTTCCGAGGATGCCAGGAATACTGGGAGCAAGAGAAGAGGAAGCACATGTCATGACCCTGTGCAATCTTTCTTCTCCTCCACCCCAGGCAGGATGAGCTGGGCTCACAGCAGCTGTACAATGGCTCAGGACTTCCAAGAAGAGGAAGCCTGGAGAGGGATAGTATGTGATGGAAACCTGAGGGAGCCTCTGCGTCTGCAGATCGTGTAGGGGCTGCTGTTTCCCCGTGTGCACGGGGTATGCACAAGGCTGGTGGGTTCCTTGGGGACCAAGAGCCTTCTGCAGGTCACAGTGTATTTTAGAAGGTTTGCTTTTGACATCATGTGGCCAGAGTCATTTGGAGCCTGATCATGCACTAAAAGAACATGTCAGGAAACCACAAGGCATAATTTCTCTGTGTGGCAATAATCTGCAGGGAGCCTGGATAGCTGTAATGGTACATTGCTGCTTGCTTTAAGTCTGCCTTTGCATTAACTCTTCAATTTGCTTGCTTTGGCTTCCCTGACTCTTAAATACATACACACAGGATCACTTTGACATAGTAAAAATTCAGTTTCTGGAATTGGCTCCTTAGTCTGCAAACCATGGAACTCCTCGTGCCAGTCTTGCTCCCACAAGCTGCATGGGGTAAATCTCCATCTCACCTTCCCTTCCTAATTTGCTGTGACAGTGACTAATTCCAAAGGTATTGGCAATGAGCTAGGGATTTTCATCTGAATGAAATTTACTATAAAATTTACAGGGACTATTTTTAACTGATATCAAATGAAAAGTAGTTTTTAAAAGATCTCTCTCTACCACTCCTGGCTTTTCTGTGCCAAATTCCAGCAAGCAGAGGGCAGCTGGCTTTTAAACCCTTTTTACAGTTTTCTACTTTTACAATCCTCTTCTACTAATGCAGAAGCTTTGGCCTTCCTGCCAGGCCTGGAGTATTCCCCTCCCTGTTTCCCTAGTTCTCTCTTTTGATCGTTTAGATTTAAAGAGACTGGGCAAAAACAGGTGGATGAAACACCCAGAATATGCCTTTGGAAGAAGTATTTGTTGTCCTCCTCGCCACACAAATCACAATGATGCTTGCAAGGCTGCAGAAGGGCCATTTCTTCTCCCATCCACAACAATTTTAGATAATAGGGTCTCTCAGGCCCAAGAGAAGCAAAATGTATTGACCTGGGAAATAAGTTCCCTGTGAACTTGTGGTACAGGAGGAGACAGTGAGTAGCTGTTGCTTGATCTAGTTTTTGTTAGAATTAACTACCGCTTTTATTTAAGAAAATGTACTTTGTGTACTTTAAATTCCTTTCATGCAGTAAAAACAACCAAAATTGTATTTGATAAAAACAGCCTGTTATTTGAAATATATTTTTCTTGAATGACTATCATCAAGAATGAACTTCAAAAAAATTAATTCTGTACTTTTCCATACTGAAACAATCCAACCTCAGATTTATGCTCTCTGTGACTTTAAAATTAGATCGAAGGTAAGCAGGCAAAGATGAACCAGATATTAACAGACATAGGAAAAGAAACCAAGTGTCTGGCAGAGAGCACAACAGATAAACATCTTCCTACCTAACCTGCTGTTTCACCTCCACTCATAAAATGGAAACTGGCCTGAGAGCTGGACCTGCAGATATAGAAAGACATAGCACGGAACAAAAAAAAAAAAAAGAATCAGGGCAGTGATGTAGCTACGTATAGCTGAAAATATTTGGCTTGGCTGGAGTGTCAGCTTAAAGCTTAAGCAGTTCTTGATTTTTGTTCAGATTGGTTTCCGCATCATTAACAAGGACTGTACTCTAGTTAGCTCAGTCACACAGAAGCTGCTCCCAGGATCTCAATATTTTGAACTATCCTGAAGGTACAAGTCAGAATAAATATACGATGTTTATAATTTATACTTGAAGTGAATAACGCCGCATTGTCAAACCTCAATTAGCCGTGGTTGCTTATTTGGTCTAAGGATTATCTTTGCCATGGACCCCGAGATCTTGGATTTGGCAGATTTCTTAACTGAGATAAAGTGTTGTGCAAACAGGGCTCCCCTGCCCCCCGGGCCAGCCCGGCTCTGGGAACAGCTCATCCTGCTGGGTCTGGCCAGGGGGGCCCGCTCAGGCAGGCATCCCACCCGCACCCTGCTCCCACCCTGCTCCCACCCTGCTCCCACCCAGCTCCCCTGAGCCTCCTGCCTGGGAGGCGGCTGGGACTTCACCAATCCTTATTTTGTCTTCCACCAGGACAATGTTCTTTGCAATTCTTTGCAATTTTGGATTGGATTCTTCAAATTTCTACTCCTTAGAGATTTTTCTACCAGTCCCTTATGGAAATATGAATGAGGATGAAATAATGATTGGCAATTATTGCTTTATTATTGGGAAAAGAAGCAGTATATCTCATGAGTGATAAATTATCCTCCTTGTCATGATTTGTCAGGGTTAGAGGATGCACAGGGAGCTGCAGAGCACCCTGGCAGGCATCATCTCAGATTTATATATGGCACAACGTGTTGTTACTCACACAACAGGGGTCTCTGCATAATATGAAGGTTTGCAACTAAATATAAAATAGGTGCAACACACATTAGAAATCCATATCACCTTAGTACGTGAGAGAGAGGAAGTTTTCCCTTGGAAACAGAGGCCTGAATTAGAAGTTTAAAATGCCTTTTGTAAAACACTGTCAAAATGTAAATGCTTTCCTTCAGATAATGCAGATGCTTTAAACTGATTTAAAAAAAACCACAAAAGCAAACAAAAACCCCAAATGAAAACAACTCAACAATATTTTTAAAAGCCCTTTCTTGAATTCTGTGGACAGGATAATAATAAATTATGTTTCTGCAGTGAGGGCGGGTTAAGCACGCTCAGCTCTGATGGCTCTATTTCCAGCTCCAATAAAATATTCCAGTGTGTCTTGCAAAAGATCCTATAAATGTGAATAAAGAAAAACTGAACATTCTTTTACACAGGCAGGTCTTTTCCTCAAGCATAAATATTCTTAGTCTGTTTTTTGGAGATAAAGACTATATCATTACCAGACCAATGGCTGGAATTTCTCTTTGAAAAGGAATCCTTGTAAATGTTGTGTCTCTGAAGCCAAATGCTCTTAGCTTCCAGTGAAAATTTCACTGAATATTCCATACAAAGAGCAGATCACACTAACTAGGACCTTTCAAAGTTTATGCAAAGTTAATATAATATAATGTTGAAAAAAGAGAAGTTATAAAGCTACTTTCTGGGTAAATGATTTTGAGTATTCATGAATACATAAATGCAAGTCCCTTCAAGATTTTTGAAATTATTTATGCACCTAAATCCCATCGAATTTAGGATCATAAATATAAATATTTTTTTAGTCTATATTTTAAATTTCAATCTGAACATTTTAGGATTTTTTTTAATTTATTCAACTTTTTTTTAATTTAAAAGGAGAAAAGTGACTATGCAAGCAATCGTGCATAAAAACAAATCCACTAGCTAAAATTTCATTTAAAGAAAGTCAGCACGATAGCATATTACTGTCATATAAAACGTACAAGAATATCTTGTAGTTGCTTTAGAACATTATTTTCAACTAGCACTGGGCTTTAAACTATGCAGGAAAATAAATAAAAATTCCATTAGAGCTGAATTTTTTTTAAGTTGTTTGTTTGAAGATGTTTGGCTTGAGTTAAAGAGCTTTAAGATATTCTCTGCCTTTTCTTATGACAAGTAACATAAAAAAATAAAAGATTTCCCCATATAACAGTAGCCGCTGGTGTCCTGTGTCAGGGTATTAACCTTTTTAACCCTGTCAGTTGGCTGGGGCCAGGAAATATGGACTAGTCTTTTACTACTCTTCTGTGTGTCACAACTTTATTATGCATCACATTTTTGCTCCTCTGAAGTGTCTATAGCACTAAAAAAAATAGTCTTGTAAAGAGAATGCAGTGTTCCAAGGCTGGAAAGGTATGTAGGACTGAATATCATATATTTTATCAAAGCGAGGTCCCTCTTCATCCAGAGCACATTACTGTTGCTCTGAAAAACCTTAACATCAAAGAAAGACACAGGGTTCTGTTTCATATTTTGTAAAGGTGATTTCTGAGCATTTCTAGTTGAATTATCCAATAGTTTGCTGTATATCATTTTGCTGATGACAAGAAAGCTGTCTCATACCCTTACTGGTGTCTGTGCAGAGCTGGCTTGTCTTTCAAGTTACTATAAAACCGTATAGAGCTGATTAGCAATAAATATTTCAACTGCTTATAAAGAAATATTAGTTCCTACAGGCACTATTATTGTCCATTGCTTATACAGACTATAATCTTTTCAGGGAGCTTGCGCACATCCTCCATTAAGAATAATACCAAAAATTATACAAGCACTTAAAAATCTCCTCAAGGCAAGATGGCATCATATTGTGAGGAGAATCAAAGACACTCTTTAATTCACAGACATCCATAAACATTGCTTTATCTCTTAATTGTAAATCTTCAGAGATTTGCACATTATTTTCAGCAATCCAGATGCTGGTAGAAGAATGTTATCTTCCACTAAATATCATTTTGTTAACTACATAAGAGCTTTGGTCACTAATGGCAAGCTGCATCCAATTCTCTCCTCGTTGCCGGGGTTACAGCTGATGTAATAACTTGGCTTCCTGCTCCTTCCTCACGTGTCCATTTTTTTCCTGATTGTCACCCATAATTTACTATTCACTTTTATGCAAAAGGTTCACCTCCAAGCACTATTTCTTCTGACAGCCGTGGCAGCAGCTGGTTGCAGTGACTTGGAGAGAATGTCCTTGAACCATAGCAGTATCTGCCTGCAGGGGCACAGCATTCCAGGGAAAGGAGTCCTTTCTCCTGCTTGGACACTGACCCTGTGGGGCAGGCCGGTGTCCCCAGCGTCACCCCAGGTCACCCCAGCGTCACTGCTCTTCTCCCTTGGAGCTGAAAATGAGCAAGGATTCAATCCATCTGTGGTATAAAGTTTGTGCTCTTTGATGGAATAACCTGACCAGCTCACAAGGCACCCGGTGAGCTTCTATTTCCCAGGCCTGACTTTTTTTTCCCCATGTCTGTGTGTGTGTTTCTGCCTCAACAACCTCTTTTGACTTCATTCCAGTGTCACACAGATAACCTGAGGGAACTGTGACATTTATTCCCCGTAACTCTGTCATCCTCCACAGCAGGGTATTGCTGATGGGAAACTTAAATATGATCCAGGGAGCATTCAAATGAGATTTCACCACAATTAAATGAAATTTTGTTCCCAAAATCACTCTGTTTCTCCTTAGCAACTTTAGTCCTTTAGAAAACAGTGTCAAAGACTGTGGCAACACTCCCTGCAAGGCAGTTTTGTGTGCTACAGTGGGATTTCAGCTCCATTCCAATCCTTCTGTGCATCTCTGGCAGCCTTTGGTAGACAGCTTTTTGGGCAATGGAAGCTTTGGAGATGAATTCAGTCAGGAGAGCAGTAAAGAATACAGTGGAGTTTTCCTATTTGGTGAGATGATGCAGCAAAGAAATAATCTAGAAAAGGATGGACTGAATAGCCTTTTACTTGTCTGATTTATAAGTGAAGTAGGCAAAATAAAGGAGAATATGCTTTCATGAATAATTCTACCTCAGACCTTTCATCTCAAACCAGTTTGAGTTGGTCACTATTCACATTTTCCGTTTCCTAAGCTAATCAGTATTCACAGTTTGCTTTTTTTTAATGCTTAGTATTCAAAATGCCAGATTTGTAACAAATGCTAACTCATTCTGATCTGCAATATGCCACAATATTTTTCAAATTTTATGCAAAATCAAAATTCTGTGGGCAAAAATATGTTTCCCCAGCATTTTTATTCTATGTTTGTAAAAGGCGTTCTCAATCTTTAACTGATAATTTAACAATGTGTTTGCTGTTATGAGCCAGTTTGGTTCCTCACTGGTTTGTGTTGTCAGTAATAGGAAACTGATCATAGAGTAAGTATGGTCTGTTCATTTTTAATTAAGGAGAAGAAGGACTCAGCTGATTAAAAACATTTTATTTCCCTTCATTCAGAGTGGGTGTATCTTAAACCACACCTGACAGCACTTTACATCCCCAGAAGGAGCTCCACAGTGGCGGGTGTGTCTGCATGGTCCAGAGCAGAGCAACATCAAGAGGTTCAGGAGGGTCCTGAACTCGACAGAGTTTGGCCACAGAAGTTGGTGAGTCCCAACCACTCTGAAATCTTTTGACTTCTTTTCAGTCCAAAGTCTTCTCCACTTCATTATCTTTTGTGGATGCCTTAAAAGTGGTGCAAAGGCTTCTGAGGACACTTGTGGAATGTAGGTTCATGTCTTTCTTTTCCCTTTTGATGCTTGTGCAGAACATTTCCTTCCATGCCAAGGCGGGTGAGTGATCACTCGGGCTGCTTTGTGTCATGCCAGGCATCAGTACTTTTGTACACCAGGGACTTCTACTGACCTGCCAGAAACCAAAAATTAAGAAAAGGACAGAGAGAGAGAGAGAGAGAGAAGGACCAGGCATATCTGGTCTAAATAGATTGCAAATAGAGATATAATTTAACTGAAATTTCTGATCTCAGGAATACTCCTTATTCATTGATTTGGTGGGGAGGAAAATTTGTTACCCTTACTTTTTCTGTATCACAGAGCTTGTTTACTTGGGAAATATGCTTTAAACTTTCATGTTACTTTTTAGGTACAAAAGTTTTTTAGGTTTTATTGAACACCATACATGCTGTATAAATAAATACTGCCCTATTTTACCATGATAATCAATTTTACCCATGCCAAAAATGGAATTTCCCTGATCAGCATTTGTAGCTGAAATACTTTTTTTAATTTCCAGATTTCACTTTCATTTTTTAACCAAGTTTTATGGTGAGAGTAATTAAAATTGGAATACATTTGGTTCCAGCAGCCCCTGGGATGCATTTCAGGCATTACACTCCCTTGCTTTGCCTGGCCTTACCTTTCCCTCCTTTCCTTTCCCTATTATCTTTTTTTAGCAAATTTAATGGTTTTCTACAAAATATCACACATGATTTTTTAAAAAATGTTAGCACTTTACGGCATATTTTTCTAATTTATTATATGTTTGTCCTTCTTCATTTTACTCTTACTGCTGACATAACTGAGAGTTTGGAACTTGGTTTTAGATTTTTGTCTATATGCAATTAAATGCAATCAACTTTCAGTAGTAAAGTTTTGGTCACTTAGTTCTAAATGCTGAAAAAACATATCCTGTGTTAAGGTTTTGGGTTTTCTTCAAGACACTAATATGGTGTTCATTATCAAAGGACAAAGGGCACTCTGAATTGTAATAAGGACTTTCTGGTTTTAAATTCCATTACTTGCATTAAAACCACTTACTGCCACTAAGAAAAATGAGTATAACTTTGTGCAGTTTGTGGCAAATAGGCAGTCTTTTGATATCTTATAGCAGAATGTTTCAGTTAATAGGCCTGTACTTGAAAGTCCCCTTTCACACCAATGCTTGCAAGTGCATTCTGTGTTTTTGTTTAAGTCTGACATCCATGAAAAGACAACCAAGATCTGTTTCTTATTGTGCATTAAAGAGGATTCTTTGGAAATTGCTGAATAACTTAGCAATATGCTCTGTATCATTTTTACTGATGACAAGACAGATGTCATCTCTGGTGCATCTGTCTAGAGTATCCTCTTGGATAACTTCTGTGTATTGCAATCTGCTTCTTTTCTTCAAATAGGAAGCACTTCCAAAAGGCCTGTTAATTGGCAAATGCTTAAATATTTCACTTATTTGCAAGAAACAAAAATGGAGAATGATGACTCTTGGGAAACAATTCCCAATATGTATTCCATTTACCAAAAAAAAAGACACAACACTCTTACACTTAAGGCTGCTTTTTCAACAGAAATGTGTTGAATCATTTTAAACTTTCAGGTCTTTGCCTTGTTGTGTTTAATGACCACAACTGTACAAAGCTGGTTCATCTTCCAGTCAAGGTCAGGACAGCTAGTCAGACCTGGAGACTGACTTTTATTGTATTTTCATGTTTAGATTCATTTTATGCTGTTTATCGCTTTTGTATTTGAAAAAAAATGGGGTCCTTTCCAACTAAAACCCTTTCAAATCAAGATGTAGGTTCCCTCTGCTGCTTGTGAGGCCACCATCACATCAGGCTCCATCTGCAGAGCAGATCCAGCCCGTTTGTGCAGTCCTTCCCCCCGGGCTGTGCAGTGGTGTGCGTGTGGGTGCTGAGCACAGGCAGCACATGCCTGTGCTGGGAGGCACTTGGGGTTTAGCCACTGGTGTCTCTTATGGAGAAAACTGCCAGTCTGCATAAAAACTTGGTGTCACGCGTGTTTGAGGGGCAGCATGAAATAAACAAGTGCTCCAGCGGCCTGTTGGTACACTCAGCATAGGGACTTAGGGGAAAAAAGGGGAAGTTTTCCCACTGTACAACGAGGCTGAATAGTTCTGAAACAATATGAATTTCCTGTAAATATTCCCCTTCCTTAGAAACAAAACAGAAAGAAGAGCGGGGCAAAAGGGGAGGAAGAGAGACAGTGGGAAGGAGAGCAAAGAGGGAGCACCTCCCTAGGTGGGTTGTGCATCAGCCCCAACACCTCTGAGACAGCCTCAGCTGCCAGGGGCTTTCAAATACAGAAGGGACAGATGGGAAGAGGGCATTGGCAAAAAGAAATCTGCCCTGCCTGGGGAAATGACCTTTACCAAAACTGAAGAAATTTCCAACATGTTTAAGTCAATGGTGCTACCAATGATGTTCTCTTAACACATTTGTGTTGGATTTAGCTTGCAAGTATTTGGACTGGCCATTACATGGTATCTCAGGGAAGAGTGGCTTTTTGTTGATCAAAAAGTCTCAGTTTTAGGGTATCCCTGTTACGTCTGGGGTGGGGTTGCAAGAGGCTTCTTTTCTCTACACCCATATACTTTGTCTTCTTTTTTAACAGCCAGTTCAGGCAACATCTCTGTCATTCTGACTTACACTGTGATTTTAAGATGTCATTAGAAACATTTCTTTTAGTGACTGCCAGTCATTAATTGCTTCTCCTGTATGTCTCCGTAAACGTTACATGTAGATACATTGGTATATAATATTCATGTGTTTTATGTTTGTATAAACATACTGCTAATACTATGTTTCTCCAATAGAGAGCTCTATAAATCTAGACCTCCAGAGATACCTTATAATGACTTAAACATTACACCAAACAAGAGATTCCAAGGGGACATGATCAGGATGTAATAATGGGCCAATGTCAAAAAGGATTTATGATTATTATTCATATGACTCAACCATATGCTCCAGCTACTGCTGTAATCTTGCTAGTCTTGGTCTGACATCTGTAGTGATAATGAGTAAAATTGCATTACGCCACAGAAAAAAAATCAAGACACTTAAAAAATAACTAGTGGGCTGCCAGGAGAAACATTGACCTCCTCTGTAGGGTCAAGAGATGGTTTTAAAATATGCTGGATGCTCCTGACAAAGTTGAAGCACTCTGAGGATCTGGCAACCAGCTGTTCTAGCTTTATTAGAGAAGAACTTAAATATAATTGAATTCCTAAACCATCTGTATTTATCACTGCAGTTAAACACCATGCATGATCCAGTTGAATTGACTTTAAAAAAAGGAAGTTACCTGTTTCCTTTTATGTAGGAGGGCAAATGGAAATTGGGGAAGATACTTAAATTATGTGTATTTCCGGGATCACCTGAACAGTTGTGGTACCTGTCTGCCTTTCCTGGTTAAGCATCAAGTGTTTGAGTGACTACAGTGAAAAGACACATATTTCTGGTTTGTTTCCCTCCAACAGTCTTGCTCTGACTTGGGCTTTTATGGAGCAGCCCTCATCTCTGGCTGTATCTAAACCTGGTGCTGGCTGGGAAACAGTAGCTTATTTGTGTCACTTCCAGGCTTCCCCGTTCAGTAGGAATTTAGCAAACATGCAAATACCTTCTGGAGAGATGTGCAGACGCTGAAAACTCCTTCCTGCTTCTGGACTAGTATATAGTGTTGTGCAAGGTAAATATGAGTGCAGACTTCCTTAGTTTCTGTCAAAGTCCATTAATGTTCTGTTACTGGCTGCAGCACTTAGGTGGGAGGTGAAAAGTCATTTGTTTCTCACTGAGAAAGAGAAAACTCAGGTGAAATGGCCTGATGTCAAGCTCTGTAATCCTGCAGTGGTGGTTAGCAGATGGGCAGCAAGCAAAAGTCAAAGCAGCTCATGCATAAACTGGGCTTAATCGCAAACCACCAAAGTTGCTGTAAAATCACGGCCAAACATAGCAGCAAAGGACAAATATTTAGGCAGTGTCAGTCAGTCAGCTAATGTATGTATCAGCATATTAGTGAGGAAATCCCCAGAAGCTCTGTGGGAGTTTTTCTTTTTGATCTGCCACCACCTGCCCGGCTGCTGGCACCAGCACCGCAGCCACCAGGCAGGCAGGAGCAGCTCCCCTGGGAGCCCAACAAGTTGCTCCTTAAGGCAAATAACCACTTCATTAATGCACAGGCAGACCGAGCAATCAGCAGCAGGTGAGGAGCAAAAGGGAACCAGGCTAGAGACAAGCTTGTCTGCCTGCCCCAGAACGGTGTCAGCAAAGCTCCTTCTCTTCTTGTTAACAGCAGCAAATGTTCTTCACTGCTGTCAGACTCGTACAAGCTCCGTTCTGCTCACACCGAACTCTGGTGCCTCTGCTCATCCTGCTGAGACCCTCAGCCAACAGACACGCTCGACATCTGTGAAGCCTGAAGTCTTGGCTTGCATGAGCACTAGCACGGGTAGACTCGAGATGTTGTTTTAAGCACCTGACATCCTCCATCTGTCTTCTTTATTTTTAATTATTTCTTGTCTATAGAGTGACCTAATCAAACAAGCTCCCGTCTGATGTCAAGGTTCTTTCTTTGCTTTAATCTCTTCACATTTCTATATAATTTCTTTTTCCTCTGGAACTATCAAAGAATTTTCTTTAACAAGCCCATCAATGAAAAACAAAGTCTGCATTCTTGAATTCTAAGTCACACATAAACCGTAAAGATGCTGTTTGCTCAGTGTTGACAGAAGCAGTCGTCTGCCCTAATTTACCTTCATCGTATGTTTTTATTAGAGCTGTGGGAGCATGCATAAACTCACCAGGGGGACATGCACATTACAGGGCTCTTTTCTTAAACTCTCAGCTCTAATAAAAACACACAGGCTACAGCTCTGTGCTGTACTGGACAGCAATACCTCTGTGTTCTGTGTTCTTTTCATATCAGAACAATTGTCTTTGAGAATATTCACTTACTGGAAGTCCTCACAACATGAGGGAGGAATGATCTTGGAGGAATGATCTTGGAGGAATGATCTCAGGGAGTTGTCTCTTCCTTGATGTTCTTCCACTCAGTCCTGCAGAAGACTTTAGTGATGCTTTACTTCTAACTCAGGTGTCAAGGCTGATATCCCCGTTTTAACCCAATTATTTTTCAGGTCCTTATGGGGAGAGTGGTTCTGCTCCACTACCACTAATGGGCCTCCAACAGTAACTAAAATGGCCAAATTGCTACAGGCTCACATTATTCTAGACAGGATTTCCATCTCCATTGCAAAATTTTTGAGGCCCTACTAATCAGGGCCTTTTTTGAGGCCCAAATGATAAGTATTAGATATGGATGTGTACATCCACATGAATACACATCAAATGGAGACAATCTGAACTCAACAGTAAAGTGGCTATCACTGTGGCTGATTGGGACGCTTCATATTCAACTTGCAGAAATCACCTAGATTAGAGAAAGGTATCATTTGATCTTCCATTTTTCCACAGATGCTGCCAAATAGTTTTCTAAATCAGTCCCAAATGTGGCCTGGTCTCTGTTTTGGGCCAGTGTGAGTATAGTAGTGGTTTTGTTCCTCCTTGCTACCTTTTCTTCTCCCCCCACACTTCCTCCCAGACTTTGGGGCGAGAGTACTGAGCCCCAGAATATCGCTCGAGTTAGACAAAACAAAGCTCCAATGTGTGCTAGATGTAATAACCTGCAATGCCTCCCCTGTCATCCCAAATTACTGGAACACACTGTCTTCCAGCCCTGCCTGCTTACATTCCTGCCTGCTGGAGAGCTGTGCTCCCTCCTCTGCAGCTGGACTGGTGCAGGGTCGGTGCCGGCTCCTTCTTGCCGCAATGTGCCGGCACCGCGCTCCGCTTCCCTCGGGGATCACGGGCAGGTGCTGCTTACCCTGACCACCTGCAGGGACCTTCAGGAATCACACGGCTTCTCAGAAGTGTTTGGGGCTTGCTGGAAATTAGTCACTGCCAGAGAGTCAGGCAGACCAGGCTCCTCAATACCTGCCTTCGGCAGTGGCACGAACCAGCCTCCTCACTGGGAGTTAGGGGGAAATTTTTCTTTCCTTGCCAGCCAGGCTGCACTTTTGGGAACTTTGTTTCAAAAATAACTCTTCTGTGACGTGCTATGCAAGCCATTTCTGTAACAATCCTGACTATGTATTCAGAAAGCTCTCTGCTATCCTGAGGAGAGAGGTCTTTGGCAAGTAGTGCCATCAGTTTCATCAGATTGCTTTCTTACTGAAGTTCATTGTAAGTCTTTTACCTTAATTGTGTTTTCTGGTGGTTGTTGAGAAACAACTGCCGTCCAAATAAATACACTTCTGGCTCTCCTGTGCAAGACACATATTGCTGCAGTCTCAGGTGCCTGTGAGGGCTGATGTACTGTTTCAGCCTTAAGAGTTCTTAGAGTCCTAAAATCAATCAGATCCATTGAAACAGTCTTTGTAGTAGGTCTTTGAAGAATAATCTCAACCATGCAGGAGTAGCTTAGAAAGCCCTTGATAAAATGTGCAGCAAGTGCCAACAGCCAAGCCACAAGTACTTGAAGGTAGTAGGCTCTTCCCTTCAATTTGGGGGACCAGAATAAAATGTTTTCCAGAACCACGTGGTGAGGGAATCCACACCTACCACTTTATGGCAGTCCTGTGTGCCTGAAAGAAGGTTGAAGGTACACAGTGACACATCTCTAATCTTTCTTGATGTAGTCACTGGCACAGCTGAAAGATAAAGGTGTAAAAGTAAGATTTCAGGTAAATCAATGAAAATACAGCACAAAGTGGTAAAACAGATGTCCTCCCATAAATCAGTGAATCGCAACATCACTTGTATTTTTTCTCCACCTATTCCCTCATAGACTGCATACTGCATCCATCAAAGGGCTGAAGCCTCAAATAGCTCTGAGATTGTGTACGTGGTGGTTTTAATCAGTGATGTTTTGTGCTCTATTTCCCTTACTGCTGCCTTGCTCTTACATCTACTTGTCTTTTTTAAGAAAGTTCATGACGGAAAGGATTTTATTTTGTAGGATGCCCTTTGCTCTCATCTTCCACATAATTTTTCTTCTCTTTAGCTGATTGAAAAAAAGGCAAACATGGCAATATCCCAAAGGTATGATCTGACACAGAGCCAGCAAAGACCCACCCACCCAGCAAAGCAGATTTTTTACAGTTCTTTCTTGAAGCGTGAGTATATGAATTTGGAACTCTAAGGGATCAAAATGGCTTGTTTTGGTTTTATTTGGTTTGCACAATGTCGTTTTTTGCTTGCAGCAACATTATTTAATGATGATCTTGGCTATGCCAGGCAGCCTGCTGCCAGACACTAGGAAAAAAACATTTAATGTTGCTTTGGTTTGTGTATAGGAATGATTGAGTATTGTCAAAGGTGATGGAAGGACAACATCACTTAAAAGGGCATTTGCACACTGTTAACAAGGTCTTTTGATACAACTCAACCTGTACTGTTGCCACTACCTAAGATTTCAATCCAGGAGCAGTGGCCAAAACCATCCCGAGGAAATTACCTCCCAGGGGTGACAGTGTGAGAATAGTCACTGCCACACTCATATCACAGGGATTTCATATCTTTCAAAGGCCTTTCTCTCATCCTTGCAGTAGTGATTTGTGAAACAGATGAGGTCCTGTAAGTGAAAACATCAGTAGAGAAGTGACCTTCATATATAGAAGTATAAAATAACAAATCCATAATCGCAACGAGCCAACAGTGCAGTGCACACAGATGGAAGCAGAAAAATAAGTTAAAACAATGTTGATATCCACTGTATTCCCCAGTATCTTGGAGGATATGAAAAGTCTCCATACAATTTTATTTTTCTAGCTGCTTATATTCAGATTTTTATAAGCTCAGAACCTGCTTTATAGATGTTTTCCCTGTCATTAGTAACAAATTAAGGGAAGGACTACTGTAACTTCAGTAACTAATTGAGTAGTAATTTGATCATAAGTTAGATGGCAAAAGGGCTTTTTTTGTTTGCAGTAATAATTTCTGCTCTGTTTTGTGCCCTTTAATTTAAGATTAAAACCACTTTTTTAAACAACCACCTTAAAACTTAGAAAAAAAATCTCAGAAGAGGAAGTAGATGAATACTAGTTTCAGGATGTTTTTATTAGAATACTTTTAGAAGAAATTGTTGGTGAAATATTGTTCTTGTAACTCAGTTTTCCTTACTACTGAGGAAAATCAGAAGCAGAAAAGGAGGTGGTTTCTGGTCACACCACAAGCCTACAGAATTAGGGCTCAGTCTTACTGTTTAAACTCGTAAAATGTGTCAGCTCATCATGTAATTCAGGGGACTTGCTCCAACGGGCGGGAAATTGCCCCAGCCCATTCACCCGGGCTCCCTCTGACCAGATGTGCCAGCCTGTGTCCCAAATTCCCATCCCTGTGCCCAGATTTCAGTACCTGTGTCCCCAGTGCCGACAGGAAGGAGCCGACACAACTCAGCCACAACAGAGGGTCACGCCAGAAGAGATTCCTTTATTCCAGAGATTGATGTGTTTTATAGCGGTAACAGAAATGTCTTTCCATGTAAATTCTAGCAGTGACACACTGAGCTCAACAGATCTAACCCAGGAAAGAATTTAAACAGCACATCTAAAGTAGAAAAAGCAGTAGCAGAAAAAGAGAGTGGTTTTGGTTACCTTTGGATTCTTTTTATTTTCATTTTACTGTTTTATGTCCTGAGTTCCCAGAGTTTCTGGAAGTTTGAATGCCTCTACCATGGGAAGAGGGCCCAGCAGAGGCAGAAATTAGGCACTTTTGTATACCTGGTCCTATGTTTTCACCTAATACATATCTGACATCTGACATACAGAGCTACACAGCCAGCCAGCTGTGCAAGCAGCATGGCAAGAACATTTTTGCTTTCTGTGTTTATTACACACCCTTCCATCACCTGAGGGGGCTTAAAGCAAAGTTGTAAAACTACTGCTGCTACAAAAATAAGACAAAACTCTAAAACAGTGGAAAAGGTAGGTGCTGCCTCAACAATTCAACCAGCTGAAATATTTTCTGTCTGTAATGAAATGGGCCTCTCCCATTACCACACCTAACAAATAGCAGATTAGTAGGTGGCTCAGTGCAAGAGTGTCCAGCTCACTGTAAGAAACTCCTGATTTGTAGCCTGCTTCATGGGGAGCAAAACATAGATTATGCCTGGAAGTTGCTTACAAAATTTCTCTCAGACTGACCTGGAGTTCAGGTTGTTTCCAGCTTTAGCAGCCTCTTGGAATCGCCTTTTCCCATCCCTGTGCTGCCCAGAGCTCCACTTTGCTGGAGCAGTGAGATGCTCGGGTGGCTGCTGTACCACTGCAACCCCTGGGACTTGCCCCGAGGGATGGGGAGGGAGGGGCTGCAGGGGCTGGAGCTGCTGAGCCAAATAACTCTGTTTTTATTTTGTCAAGTACTCTCTTTTTGCCATGCAGTTTCTTATTTTCCTTGGAGGCATCCTTGTTATTAAAAACGTCCTGTGATTAATGAAGCTGCTGGAGCAGACCCCACAGAGCCTCTCCAGTCCCAGTGAGTCTGCACAGGGTCTCACCAGCGCAGCCATGGCACTTGTCCCGCTGCGAGGGGCCAGGACTGGAGAGGTTAAATGGTTTCTGCCGTGGATTTTCCTAACGAGGGGTTGTGCCTGTGGGAGCTTGTAACTCAGCTGGTGTGCACCCACATCACTCGGGGCTGTGGGAGCCGCCTTTGCCGCCAGGGCTGAGATTACAGAGCAGTGTCCTCCCCGGCCTTGTGACCACGCACACACACGTGCATGTTTCCAAAATAACCCACTCTGGGGCATGAGGGGTTTTCTGGTTGATTTGCTACATGACAGAATGCACAGCAAAATCTTTTGAGCTTTTTGGGGTTATGAGAGGATAGAAATTATGTGCTTCCCATTAGCCAAAGAATTCCAGCCTCCCTCTATTTCAGCGACAAAAAATACAACTACAGTGAGTCACTTGGTGTTCCTCTTCCCAAGCCTCCTCTTCTCCAGCCATACACCTTTTTCCAGAGAACATTGCTTTCACTTGCCTCACTGCAAAGGCAAAAAAAATTTGCCCTCAGCTCTCTCTCCTTTCTAATCAAACCTGTTCTTCCTTTTCCCAGAAAATCCTTGCTTCTCATTTTCCCCTCAATCCTTTTAATACTGGCTGCTCCTCTGCTTGAACCAAACAAATCAGTGGAATTTGGCCCCATGTTGACCACCTAGACAGGACCCCAAAATCAGGGTTCACAGAACGTCCGTCTGAGGATTTCAGTGCAAAGGGCACTGTTTTATTCTCTCCCACACCACTGTAAGCAAAGGGCTGCATTACTCAGTTACAGCAATATTTCAGCCCCAGTGGTCCCACGGTTTCCATGAAGCATTGGCTGGAGTATCCCTGAGAACCCTCCTTTGCTAAGGCCCCTATACCGGTTATTGTTCTCCTCCATTACCATGATATTTTCATTCAGAGAAGTCAAACATTCTGTCTTCACTCTGCCTGTCGCTCACATAAGCAGAGCTGGCTCATCTGGACCTCAAGGGAAGATCTGGTCCTGTTACTTTTTTGGTATCTTTTTCTGTTAATTTTGTCTTCTGCACTTAAGGCTGTGTGAAGACATCCGACATTTTAAAGCAATCTCTGTAACATCTCTAAATTAAACACTCTGTCTTGTTTGTTAGTTTGGTTTATCTTTCCTATCATGTACCATGAAGCTGCAAGCTCTACATCTTTTCAGAAAACAAACATGACTGACAGCAATCCTTACACAGAAAAGCTGAAGCAAACCATGCTTTGAAGGATTTTCTGTTGGGATTCATAATAGCATGGAGTTAAAGGAGAGAAAATAGGTTCCTTGGAGCATAAGATCGTAAAATGCTAATTTCAGTGACACAGTGGTGGACTGAGTAAATATAGAAAGGATTTATTATGAAGTTCTTTAGTGTTGTTGGCACTAACAGCAAATTGCTGGGCAACATTATATTGCCAAAATCCAGGAAATAGCACAAACATTGAACCACTGTATTTTCAATGACAATAATGACTGAAGCTTTGGTATTGGTTGGCATCCCCACAAAAGGCACATGTTGGCATGTTCAGGAATGTAAATGATAGATCTGCTGCTTGAAGTTTATAATTATTTAATCAAACCCAGACTGCAGAACCTGGAGGGACATCGTGTATCCTTAAAGGAGAAGAAAGAGGGAGAAAGAGACAGAGAGAAAGAAAGGAAGGTCATACTTTGCAAATGACGGAATGTATTGGTCCTCTGGGTGTGCCCACCAGGCATCTGGGGCTGCTGCAGAGTTCGTGGGTGATCTTCCCTGCTCGCCACATCACCATGTATTTAAGTAGCCCTTCAGAAAACAAATTGCCGACAATCTCTTTTATGTCCTGATGGAAGTCAGATCAATTATCTCCATTTCCTTTCATGGAAGAAAGAAAATCTACAGATCAGGACAGGAAACCACTCATTTGATGAACTATTTCTACACTACTGTACACAGACACACAGCCTCCCTCCTTCCCTCCTGCAGACAGACACGCACAGAGCTACAAGGTCTCTCTCTCTTCTAGACACACACAGAGAGGCACATTATTTTCAGCTCACATTTCACATTTAGATTGCTATTATGGAATTTCAAGAAGACTTATTTTGTTTCCATTTCTTGGTTAAAAAAAAAAAGAGGAAAAAAAAAGAGATAATGAACATTCCGTTTTGAGAAATAAATCTCCCTGCACTCTGTGTTCTGGCTGTAAGAGCCTGAGTAGCAGAGCTATTCTATGTTCCCAGCCCGGGCTTTGCTGCCGACTCAGCTTTCAGTTTAGTCCTAGCGTGATGGAAAAAGAAAAAGTCTTTCAAAAGCAGTAATTGTGTGTTTCTGGGGAGAGAGAACAAATTACTAAATCAAATTAGCATTATATTTCATTCCTAGACCATAGGAGATTCAAGGATTTACATAATATACTTTCTTAAATTAGGTTGTTAGTGTAAACATTAAATTCTGCACAAAATCCCTGAGAAGTGATGCAGCGTTAGCTGATGTCATCATGCAATGTTTAAAAAAAGAAAAAAGGGGAAGAAATGCCTTAGTTCCACATATAAACACATGATTGCTCTATTTTTAAAAATAAAAGTGCAGGATTTAAGTATATTCTGAATAATGTAATGTCATTAATCCATTCACTCTGTATGCTAGGAATACTTAAATTGTTTTTTCCTTTTCTGTCTTCACAGATGAAAATATTTGCTGCAGGGTGTTTCTGGCTGTTGAAGATGAAATCCAGGCCCCACATAAGGCTGGAAGAGTTACTGCGGATTTCAGTGGGGTTATCATTTGACTCCAAAAGGCTATTTTTTCGAACCTAATTGACTTATATCAATATAGGTTCTTAATATTACTCCATTTCCCACCCCAAATTTTTGTATTTGGTGACCTTCTCTTTATTTATATCACTAAATTCTCTGTAATTCTCTCACACTTTATTGACTTCTTTTTTCCAATACTAATTAAAGGCCATGTTTCCATGTGGGGCTCCACAGCCCATTATTCCCCTGTGGGCAGCTGTGCTCTCACACACTGTCACAACCAGCCAGTGACACCAGGCTGCTGCCAGCTCAAGTTTTAAAACTCACTCTGACAGAAAAAATGCTGCAGTGATCAAAATAAAAAGAAAAAATGGCTTCCAAGTCTGGAGCATGTGCATTTGATAATTAATCTGAGTATAATGTAGAGAATGTTATTGTTAATTTTATAAGTTTCATGTTCACAAAAGAGCTGCACATGGTACCAGGAGAGATGAAATAAAATTGCATTTGTCTACTAAGACCATATAAAGGATAGTCAGTACTGTTGTAGTTGTTGCATTAAAACTACCCATTTGAGGAGCTAAGCCACAGCAGCATAAAGAAATACATAACTTATGTTTAATTCTTTACAATTTAAAGATGACTTGAAAAGCAGTAAAAAACAAAGACAGCATTGAAACCTACACAAGCCAAAAAGCTTCATAATCCTAAAAAAAATTACTGTGGTGTTGGGGTTTACATTGGTTTATGCAGTTCTGTCAATCCTAGAATGCTCTGTATGTGTTTTCTGTGTTTCATACAACAAATGCTCCCCACAAATTTTTGCAATGATATATAATATATTCAGGAAAACTAATTACTGAAGCAGAGTAGAAAGGAAAGTTATCTCTAAAGCCAGAGGGATAGAAACATTTTGTATAATGAGGCTCACATTCCACACAAAATTTCTTTTATTTACTCTACCTGTGCATAGAAGCCTATTATTTAAAAGAAATAATAATTGGAAGAATAAATTTCGCAGCTGAAAGACATACTAAAAATATGCAAATTGTGAAACATAAAGTTGCAGGCATTTTAAAACTTTTTTACTAACAATAATTATGAAGGGTGCATTTAGACTGGTGGTATGTTATGCTACCGTCTACTACCTGGCAAATGGGCATTTATATTAAAAGAGCATTAGGAAAAAATGGACAATGACCCTTTCTTCTTATCTTTTAGCTTTCTTTTCTTGACAAGGAATGTAGAATTTGCATTTAAATTTCCTGAGGTTTGTCTGTTTGTCAGCACCAAGGCCATCTCTGTGATTTACAGGTTTTGCATTTAATGATTTTCTCAAACAAAATGAAAAACTTTCTTTTTTAGTTCTCCTTTTGAAATCTCCAATACTAACATCAGATTTTTAATTAATGCCTGACAAATGAAAGATGTGTGTTGATTTTTCAATTCAGAGTTCTTTTGAAAAATAAATTAATTATTTATAAAAACTAAAATAAACCAAAACAGGATCACTTGGGAAAGCCTTCACTCATCAAGTAATTTGTAAGGATCAGCTGGAAAGATGAAGGAATATCTACAATATCTGATTATACTCATATGAAAGACATAACCTATGCACTTTTTTCAGTGTTTTGCAAAGTATTTCATTTCCTGCTAAATTTTCTAGGGGTGCTGCTTATCTGCTGTTGTTTCTCAAAGCCTGAATTTTTAAATGAGGCAGATCCATGACCCAAAGCCTCATCCTCTCTGCAGCTGATCCCAGACCCAGTGAAATAGAGGGGAGACCGTGCGTGAAGGTCAGAGATGCCACCTGCTCCATGCAGGCGCTGCTTCCCTGAGACCGAAGGAGCTGCTCCACACCAGCAAGATAACACCACACGGAGGTGGGGTTTAACTGGCATTCCAAAACTGGCTCTACTGCTCCACACACGTAAGTCTCAGTATTTGAATCATGTAGAACATATATTTTGCTTATCAATAGGTTCATTACTAATAGTGTATCAAACTGGATCCCCAGTGCTGAAGACAGCCCCTGGGTAGCACTAGTTAAGCATTAATACAAATCGAGAGATTTGGGTTTAGTTCTTAGCTCTCTTATGCTCCAAAAGTATATTTCCGTCTCAACGCTTTCTTGCTTACATTTCCCAAATGACCTTGTTCTTTCCCAAATGCTGTTGCAGTCTGTACCATAGGACAGACAAGATCAGGATCATGGGCTGCTGTTAATCAAAAAACATACAGACATGCCTTTGGTGGAAAAGGTGTGAGCAGTGGGCAGCACAAATGTACTCCTTTACTTAAGCCAAACCATGCAGATGCCCCTGGCATGGCCTTTGGAAGTGTCTCAAACACAGAGTCTAACTAAAAGTGCAGTACACTGGTCTGCTTGCTTATCGGAAATGCTTTGCTCCCTGCTTAGAATGAGCCCTGTTGATAAATTGAGTGCTACTGAATGAACCAGTTTGCACAGCCAACCCTAGGAGATTTTGGCTATGCTCTTGCTCTGGAAGGTAGCATTGCATGGAACTGAGCAGCCACAACACTGTAGTGCCAGGGGTATCTGGGAATATGCAGAACCCTGGGAGGATAGATTCTGTGCCTGGGAGGACAGGATGTGCAAAGCATTTAAAAATCTTATAAGGTTGCTGTTAAAAGTAGAGAAATACCAAAATTGTTGTTGAAGTCCTATTTAAATTCTATTCTGCACTGTTTTCCATTATGTTTGAAAACCTGGTAATAGTTTAGCAGCCTATCTAAGAAGAAAAAATTACTTTTCTGCAAGTGGGAGAACTGACAAGATTACAGCAGCTGGGTGTCTATTACCCTAAGCTACATTGCACAGAGCTAGAATGGATCTTCCTACAGAAAGCTAATCAAGGTGGAAGAGAAAAATTGAGTTCATTAACAATCCTTGTCACTGAAAAGCCAAATCATTTTTCACTCTTTAGTTGAGTCCAATTACGGTGATATTGCTAGAAATTGTTTTTCTGTGACAGAGAACCTTGACAGTGGTTTTCCTTTTTTGACACTTTGCTTATTGCTCACTCACACTGCACCCATTGCTGAGTGGAGATTAACACCTGTTCCTGTTTTAACAGAAAATGATGGATGGTGCCATTACTGGCACCGCTCTCTGTGAACAAAATTAACGTTGTGTTCATTAACTTTGTAGTTATAACAATTACCACGATTACTTTCGAATCATAGCTTGCACAGACCCTGGACCAACGCTGAAAAACTGAGAACAACCATCCTCCCATTTTCTTTAAGAGGGTTGGAGGCAAAATGCAAGCTTGCTCCATGCTTCCCTTGAGCCAAGGGAAAGCTATAAAGCACCCCCTTCATTTTGCCCTCTCAGCTAGCGATTTTCATAACACTCCTCTTGAATATATATAAGGTTCTCACATTTCAGTTTATAGCTACATTTGACTCAAATATGAAATGGATATTTATAAAGCCTGAGTCAAATCTCCAGTGCTTATCTGGATTTTTGAAACCTGACCCATGTAGCCGAGTTAATGGGCGCAGTTGTATTTTGGCTTTATATGTATCAGTGGTACCACTCAATATAATTCACCTCACCTGGTGTTGGCTGTTGGAGGTTTGAGTTCCAGGCTAAGCTGCTCATCAGGGTTCCCTCTAGAGCCATTGGGGTCAAGACATGTCACTCCAGCAAAGACAGACTGCTGGCATTCATGGGATCAGTAACCATTCAGAAGAACCTGTTTCTTTCCTGGACTATAGAGGGAGCCAAGACAACTGGCTTGGACCAGGAGCCCAGCTGTTATTTAGGATTAAATTCACAGCCATCTGATGAGGAGAAGGAAAATTGCCATCCCCAGACGGTCACTTACTGCCTTTGAGCTGGACCAGCCAGGTAAGCAGCTGTCTGTCCCGCAGCATGTTCTGCTGCATAAACTTCTCTAGCAAGGTAGAGAAGTCCCTGAAAGTAACTTTTCATTTTCTCTTGTTAACAGGCTGAGCTCCTTAAAGTGAGATGTGCAAAACTCTTAGGCCACACTTTCTGAAATGTGATACTTAAAAATGTAGTTGTAAAGAGATCGACTAGTCTTTTACATTATTAAATCTATAACTAATAAAAACATTAATGAAAATTTCTTTTCTGCAGCAAACTGTGAAACTCAACATCCTTTCTTTGTTTTGTGGTGAGACCAGAAAAAGTAACTTTGGGATTTAATCTGATATAAAACGTTCTCTACCACACTTTGCATAAAAATTGTTCTCACAAATATATATATTTTCCAGAAAGAAAAAACCAAAACAATTCCCATATCACATTTCAACTAATTATCCCCATTCATATAAACCAACCCTTATATCTTACTGTTGACAGCACTGTGCTTTCTTTTCTTTTCTTCTCTTTTTTTTCCTAGTACATTTGTAGCATGTGGATCAAAGGTTTATGGATTCTTGTCTTTTCTTGAACCCACAAGCAAAGTAGCAACACAGCCAAGTTTTAAAAGTTTGCAAATCATTAAGAAACAAAACAGAAGAAACACATGGTGTTCCCAAGAGACTTGAGACATGAAAGGATCTGTGTTGTGATGAACGTACACAAAATCTGTTGGGACTAGACTTAGTTGTTTAGCAGGGCCTGGAATGCACTATGATTCAGTTCTCCTGTTGCAACTTTCAGGGATCAGTCTATATATTTCACCACAAATCCCCCAAATGCTCTGTCTGCAATGGAATTGAACTTGTCCATCACTCTGGACTGAACCTCAAATCTTTGGACACTCTGATCTCCATCCAGATTTTAAGTATGTGCCTCATAGTACATGTACTACTTAAAACTCTGCAGAATTTTCCTAGGTTTTGGGTTGTTTACAAGCTCTAGATGAAAAACTCTGTTATTGAAGTTAGGGGGGCTTTGCCACTGCATTCAGGATTTCCCGTTGCTGTTTCCTTGCCGTGGCCTCTGATGACAGACTGGTCCTGGTCTCCTTTCCTGTGTCTCCACCTGACCCTGGTTACCCTGGCTGCAGGCAGGAGCAGTGTCAGGCAGGAAGCTGAACGTGCTACTTCGTGCTGGAGCTGCCCTCGTTTGCCACTCTGCCCATAACCTGCTTTTCTCTGTGCCAGTCCTTTAATAAGGCTACACTGAGGGACCAAGCCAAATGTCTTGTGCAAGTCTTACACCTGTGTAGTTGCCTTCAACAAAATGTTTGGCAAGACTTATTCTTCCATATAGCCATCTTGACTGGCACCAATTATACTGTCATCCTTTAATTTTGTACTAATTGAAGCCCTTATCAGCTTTTAAATTATTTTGCTTAGGACTGATGCCAGAATAACCAGGCTGTAATTACTGTGATCCTTCTGCTTCCTCACTTTGGCTTCTGGCAGCATTGCCTATTTCTACTGTTCCCTAACAACCTTTGCATTTATAGTGCATGGGCTCTTTGACAGAAAAATATTCATCTCAAATAGAAGGATTTTAACAGTGACTTCTCAGACAATGCGATGCAAGGGAGTTTATTATCTTTGGGCCATTTATTGTATCATCTTATTTGTCTTCAAGTACTAAACAGTAGAGTGTGTGTATCTGCATGTGTCTATTACAATATATATTATTTCTCTCTTATCTATAGTATTAGTAACACTGCTGTTTTAAACAATTCTTGTAATCTGTTCGTCCCATCGTAAAGATTTTCAAGGGAAACAATATACTCCTGAAATAAACTTCCTATTTTTCTTAGCAACATCTATTTCCCTAGATTTCTTTGTCATATTTCTACATTTCTTTAATTGCTAATTTATAGTACCACTGTTTAATTTGATAAACATAAATGTACATCTATACAAGCAAGAGAACGTTTTCCACGTTATGCAGCAATGTCGTGGTTTGTTTTGGTGTTTTCTGCCAAAAAAGGGAGACATAATCACAAACATTGCTCATGTGTAATCAAACCATCAGAAAAGATGTTCTGAGTGAATTTAATCCATTCTGTGCTGAATGGTGTTATTTTACAGCCCAGAGCATTTACTCTAGTGTTTTCCAGTAAAGACATAATAAGAATAATGAAACAAAATAAGATACCCTCCACTGAAACTCCTCATTTTTTCCTTTTCCATTGTCCTTTTTTCTCCCTTTGTTTAAACTGAGTTGTTTAGCAATTCTCCTTGTTCTTCTAAACTCATTCACTTTTCCTTGGAATGGTCAGGATACATCTGTCACTGCAGCAATGCACACCAACAGAGCAGCTTGAAGCTTCCCAATGACATCCTAGCAGCTGAAGCCTGCATTCTCAATTTACTGGGGTTTGGATCTCTCCTGTTTACTGCAGTTTCACAAGAGAATGATATTTTATAAACACCTGGTAATTTAATTAAAATAAGGAGCTGGACTTTTAACAAGAGAGTGGGGTTTTTTTAAGGTTTGGCATTCAGAAATAAAACAGATGTTTATTGTGCTTTTTAAGGTTCCAGGAGATCTTGTCAAAAGTGTCTGGCTTGTACAGTTATTTTTATGTTATATCTAAGTGTATATTATTCTTTGTTTTCATGTATTAATACATGTATATTATTTCATAAATGAGTTTTGTTTTGCTATTATGGAGCAGTACTTTTGGTAATTGCCCACAGCTCTGCATTTAAATGTGCTCTACAAAGGTGTTTGGATTAGAGATGTCTGGCTGCGGCTTCATTAAACAAACTGTTAATTAATCTCAAATATTCTCTAGGATGCCAAAGGCTTTTCCTTTGTAGACAATGTAGGTTTATCTGTAGAATCTCCAGCCACTGGGGCTTTCTCCCCTCCTGTATATGCCAAGCCCATGGAGTTTTTTTCCCATACAGAGCACGGGCCATTGTGGTGCAAGTGTAGCCAAGCCTTTCCCAGGAGCTTTGAGCTGCCAGATCATGTTCCCCTCCTGGACTGGACTCCTGTCCTCACATCATGGAATGGAGACCTCAGCTTTAAAGCTGCACCAAGGAAAAACACAAGATCAGCTTGTCTCTTAGGACATCAGTCTTCAAGCATTGTTCCTAAAAGAGAACATTTGTTAAGAAAGGAAAGCCCCAGGAATAATAGCGATTCCCACAAAATTGTTCCCACTAGATCCTGCAGATTTCACCAGTTCCTGATCTCTTGGCTCAGCTCTTACTACTGAATAAAGATGGACAAAATCAAGAGGGATCAGTCCTTAAAACCTCTCAGAAGACAAAGTTTAGGGCTAGGCTAACCATCTAGTGTGCCAGGCTCACTCTTAGTCAGATCCTGACCCTGGTTTGGCTAATTTAAATCTACTGAAAGACTGTTGACTTCAATAATGCTCTAACCAAGGAAATGACATCCTGAATTTTGACCTATTTTTCTTTATTACATCATCTCTGCTGTCTTTAATCTGCTTTGTCCCAGAGTATGTCTTCTCCTTTTGCATCAGCTACTGAGCCCCATCTGCAGCTTTATTTCAGCTTTTGTTTGCCTCTGATCTTTTTTTCATTCTTCTAATGAAAATACCAAAAGGTAAAAAAGTGATTTTTCTGGAATAAGCATGACTACCATAAGAAGGAATATAATAGTTCCTTCTGTCTCCTCTGATTACAAAAACAAACAGAAAAAGTTATGGAGCAGTTAGTGGAGGAAAAAGGACAATTACAAGTGAGCCTAAATTTAGAATTATGAGTTTGAGCCAAAGCCCTCTGAGGACCATGAGAGTCTTTCCATCCACTTCAAAGGATGTGGAGCACACCTCGTCCTGCCTCGCTACTTAGCACAGCTTTGGGTAAGAGCTGTGTTAACAACCCAGGGAAACGTTCTTGAAGGTTAAACCCACCTTATTTTCAAAGGGAAAGTTTGACAAATTTTGCCAGACTCTGTATCTTAATTAAAACCCTGGAACATTTCAAAGTGTCAACTATGTTAAGACTTTTTTCTTCCATATTCCTCCATGGGTGGATCAAGTAAAGTAAAGGAAAAAAGACCATCTCTGCTCTAAGTTTTTCTTTCATTCAGATGCCTACCCACACCCCAGTCACAGAGAGGAAAAAGGATTCCTTTGACCTCCTCAATATCTTATGCAGAACTAAAGTTATTTATACATGTTGCCCTGTTATTACACAAAGAACACGTCTGCTGTCTTTTAAAAAATACTATTGCCAGTCGTACTGTTCCTGTGATGATCTTGTGTATCAGAACTATATTTAGAAGCACCTTCTCCAAATAAATGCAAAATGAGTCTGTAATTACTGTTTAAATCTAATTTAGTGAAAAATTGGTTATTCTGATTCGCTGTAAGGATTTCAGGTCTGCTCGTGCTCCCCTTTTGGCAGGACCAGCTACATCTATTCTGCACCACTTGTAAGGTGGAGGTGGTGGCCCTTTGATGTCATTGGGTCCTTTGGGTCAAGACAATTGGAATTTCCTGCTTTCATGAAAATCATTTTTTTTAAATAAACAAGTTTGGAGATTGTTGTGTTCCAAAGTGATAATTTTCCCATGTTTCTGAGGAAATGGATGTTGTGGAAAAACACTGTCTGGAAAGCAATGCCCCATGGCACTGCCAAAGCACAACTTGCACATGGGGGGTCCAGAAAGAATCGAGAGAGGTGACCTGGATCATACTGGCTGTGCTTCTTTCTGCCATAACCAGGTTTCCTCTCCAAAGTTCCAAGCCTCTATGTGTGGGTTTGTGTGCCCAGAATGCAGGTCTGATGGGCCAGCTGGGGAACACTGGGGAATTTCATCCTTCAGCTTTTTCCTCTTTCAGTATTGCATGCCATTCCCTGTGTTCTTGAACTTTTTTGTGAGATATGTATGTGAATCCTGCAGATAGCAATGTATGTAAATGTAGATTTTTATACATTAAAAAAAATGCTGGCTTTTATATAGACATGTATTTTACTACTAATATTTAGAATTATTTTCTAGAATTAATCGAAATTTTCAAGCATTTCTCTCTGTTTGGATTCCCTTTATCCCAGATGTGCAGATTCACTATTTTCTTGAATCAGGAAACTAAAAGAAAAATAAAGAGTGAACTTTTTTCTCATCTCACTGTATAGCATCTTCTGACAAAATGGAAATTTCTGCTCCAGAAAAACTGTACAAAAAGTGAACCCTTTGCAAGAATCCCTAGAGTGTCTGTAAAATACTTAAGGGAGGGCTTGTTTTGATGAAAGGATATCACCCCTAATTGTCAAATCCATTGCAAACAAAGGTAGGAGAAGATGGGTGGGTAATATTTTCTGTCAGCAGTCAGGACTTTGGGAACTTCATTGTGAACCATCGAAACTGATTTTGAACTCTTTTGTCTTATCAGTCACCATTTCATGGATTTCATTATTTGCATGGGTTGCTTTTTTTTCAACACTTTAAACATAATGTTTGACTCGAGGGGAAGTTGGATGTGACAGGACAGTGTTTGGGAAGAGAACGGCTGAGCTGATCCCCACAAGGTGTGTGCAGGCTTGGACCAGCCCAGGCTGGACAGGGCCAGGGCTGGGCAGCAGTGGCATTCCTGGCAGAAAGGTCCAGACCCAAGGGCCCAGGTACAACAAGGGTTCTTGGAGTTTTTGGATTAACATCTGTCAGGAATGGTAAGTTTCTTCACCCTCTCGCATTGTCCGTAAGGGTAGCACCTTCTGTTCTCTTTGTCTCAACCCCTTTACATTTTGTTTGGAATTCCTTTGAGACTTGTTCCCCACACTCTTTTCATTCTTCAGGACTGTGTTGCTTAGAGGTATTGTCTTCCTTTCTCGAAGGTCTTTGCACTTTTAACTGGAATTAATGGCATTTCGGTCAGACAGCCAAGAGAAAACTGGATCCTTCCAGTTTAGGGACAAACTTTGTTGGCGTTGTAGAACAACCAGCCATGGGGACTGTTGAAATAAAGGGAGGCCACACACTCATCTCTGCCTGGATATTTTAAAGGCTTTATTTTCAAACAACTCTGTTTTTGGAGAAAAGAAAAACCACAGGATACACTTAGGAGGGAAATAATTTCTAAAGCTGTGCCAGATCCCCAGCTCTTTCCTCTGGCCCGGCACTGAGAAGCAATCTTTAGGCTGCCTGCAGAGGACATCTGGTGATCCTGTGGTGTAGGGGAGTCATTGTGCTGCTTTAGCCACTTCAGGACATCTGCTCTTTTGAGCTTTTGGAGAGTGATGGGACATAGCCAGAATTTGCAGTATTTCGAAATAGATCTGTCAGCAGAATTGTCCCTGGAGAATTTTATTCCTGTGGTGTAATTTCAGGTTGGTCCTCTCTTTGCTGTTTTCAAATCAGCCAGAAAGAACCCAGCTGAGAACTCAGAGAGGAGTTTTCAAGCATCTTTTACCACCTCTGTGGACTCTGCCCAAAAAGTAAGTTTTCAGGCAGGAGAGACCTCTTCTGAACACTGAATAAAATTTTTTTTCCAAGAAATGTCTTAGACAATAATAAGGACAAGAATTGTGTACCTTTATAGCCAGCAGAAATCCAGAGCTAGGGATCGTACTGAGCCACTGAGAGCACAAGGCAGTTGGTACAGTCTGAACCTCCCTGGCCATGAACTCAGTGTGAGATGATTGCAAGTGCCTGATGTGCTGGTGATGTTCCTGTGTGTCAGAAATGCCAAAGCTCCAGCCATTAGCACTGCCCCCCTGGGCCACCTTCTGCTCCACTATTCTTGGATTTCAAGCATCAAGGACTTGGTTGCATGGAGTTATGCTTTATTTGCTACAAAAAGTGTACCTAGACTTGGTCTTACTCTTCCTACTTGAACAATAAAGCAGACTAAATCGTTCACAAATCCACTGTGATGGAATAAGAAAGAGTTAATCTGCCTGAAAAGTGTGTGGATCATGAATTAGGCACCTTCTCCCATTCTCTGCTGCCCTCCCTTTTGGTAAAGATGGCCCAACCTTTACCAAGAAAATAAGATAATAAAAAGATAACATAACATAAACTCATTTGATATGATCTCAAGGGGGATGATATAGAACTTTCCATCCTCTCCCATGCTATACATAGCAGATGAAGAATTTGACAATTTATTTTGTTGCATTTCTAACAAATTATTCCATTTCATAATTCTCATAAGTGATTAAAACATAATGTGTTAATCAGGATTGTTCCCCCAAAAAATCTGATGGTTTTGACTTCAACATAAGATAGCACTCATGGATAACACACTGTAACTTCTGTATGGATAAGATGGACTGGGACCTGTGGAATGATATCATCTCTCTTCGCCTCAAGCTGAGTTGGTATGTACCAAAAAATTAAATCTATTTTTATATTTATAATCTAGAATGCAGGGACAATGAGGGAGTCCTGGCAAAATTGTTAGGAGGATTGTATCTGACATGTATGATATTCATTTAGCCCTGTCCTAAATAGATAAAGATTCCTTGATTTTTTTTAATGTATTTTCATTATTATGCAAAAGAGTAGGTTAGTCCAACTATGTATTAGGAAGTTTTTAATGTGTCCATTAAACTACAGCATTGAAATTAAAAGGAACAAAAGTTTGTGTAAATGTGAATTCCTCTTCAAGCATCTTAAGCACTGAGAAGTAAACTGAGCTGTGGAATAAGCCTGTGTAATGACCACTGCCTTCAGAAAAGATTTGTGTTGTTTATGCAGTCACTGAATTTGGTGCAGAATCATTTAATCCAGTAGATCTGATCTCCTGAAATCTTCTTTAGATTTAAGCCTCTTCTGCAGGTCTTCTGGGGACAGATACATTTCTAGAGGCATAAATTTCAGAATTTTAATCACTTTTTAAGACTGCTGGCACCAGTGATATGCATAATTCACGAGTTTCGCATTGCAGACATGTTGAGGCAAATGAGCTGTTGCAAACATGTAACTGGTTACTGTGTACATACAAATCCAGAAATAAATAATGTTCATACTTCATGCCCAATGCAGAATGCCTTTTTGCTACTGAAATAGAGGCAGCATTTTATGATTTCCATGGCCACTAAGACATATGAGGATAATGGGTGGATTTCACTACTTTTGTCATGATGGAGAAGGCCACACATTTTCCTTTCTACAAGCCTTAATTTTTAAAATACGTAAATATTAGAAGTGATTAGAATTTTGAATAGTAATGCATATTTTAATGAAATTTCTCCTCTGCTTTTGTTCCTCAGAATCCAAGACCCATTTCCTGAATTGACTCACAAATGCAGCAGAAGTTTTTGAAGCACTTCTTGTGCAAATCTGAACCATGAAAGAGAAGCAGTCACCTCTCAGAGTCCTGAACCACGTCAAGGAAAACGGCAACGTCAACATTTACAGGTGAGGTGACACAAAATTTTTTATATAAGGAACCTCTACTATTATTAAAGATTCCTATGTGTCTCCAGTGCCTGTGAAGGGAGACAAGATGCTGGTTGTTATTCTTTGTCTACTCCTCATTAGCTCATTACCATTTATCTGTTTCACAGCATTAACCACTACATGGAGCGGCGCTCTCCCAGTGCCCCCCACATGCTTCATACACCACAAAAAGCCACCCATGCTTCTGAGAGATGCTCCCAGCTTTCATGGCAGTGCAGGGCAGAAAATGGGTCAAAAGGCTTCAAAGCAGGCAAATTAAGAATGATCTCTAAGATAAACATGTATTATTCAGTAACATTATTTAAATTCCAGGAGCTCTGAAGTCCATACCTCTGAAGTCGCCCAGAGCCTGCTCTTCGTCTGCTGTCACGTTTTCAGTGTTCAACTGGGAGTGAGTGACTTTTCCATTCATTTCCAGGCATAACTATTTTCTCACTCTTGAGTCAAGCTTTGTGACATTGGCATGAATTCCACCAGGTCTGAGGAAGAGAAAGATGTTTCACATTTCCAGAGAGACAACTCAAATCACCATTCTGCTATTTCTGCCACACTGCTCTGTCCCTGTCCAAAGTAATCATAAAACTTTACCTTTTGCACCTTTATGTAGCCTCAGTGATACCTTCTATAGCTATTGATTCACTATTTCTGAATTTTTCTTTGTTTTTGTATTTCATATGTACTCCCTTCCTGTTTAACAAAGGAGATGGGAGAAGGAAAAAATAACTGCCTTCAGTCATTCTGCTGGGACTGAGGATGAGTAAGCTTTGAATTTTACATACCAGTGGCATGAGAAGGGTGCAGGGAGCATGAAGATTTCCTTTATTGAATATGAAAACATGAATGATTCGTATAACTCACAAGTTTACTGCAGTTATCGCTTGAGTGGAGCTCACTTTTGACAAGGCTCAGTGAGAGGAGCAGGGGAACCATTGCTTGCCCATTGGGTTTTTTCCCATTCATAGTAGAAAAATATGCAAATTAGAGCCCTGTCAAACATAGGAGATCCATCTCATGCAAGGTCTTGAAATATGGCTTTGTTCCAAACTGGAACAAAACTCCCAACATTTCCAAATGTTCGATGAAGAAAATTGTCAGAGAAAAACAATGTAACCCATGTTCACAGAATTATTTCACTTTGTCAAAACTGAAGTGTTCTGTTTTCACTTTGATTACTTCATATTTTTAATATAATGCATCTAACCTGATGCTAAACAAAATACCTCATGCAAAACTTTCAAGTCCAACAACACTGGAAAACGGCAGCATCCAGGAATAGCACTTTGAAAGAAGAGTTACCAAAATCTGCACAGATGTCTACTGAGATTGTTGAGAAGTGAATTTCAGTCATTTATTGGTTTATTGGTCTATTGCTCATTCAAATGAGAAATATTCAACCATGTTGAACAAGTCACCCACTATAAAACACCAAGAAGCAGGGAGGCCACCTGATGTACACCCAACCCTGCCCAGTAATTCCATCTGAGTATGATCCCAGCAGTGCCTAAGGAAACCCAAGAAGATGTGAGGAGGGGTCATCACAGTGTGGGTTGTGTGCCTTTAACCAAACGCCACCGCCCACTGCTCCAGGTCCCAAACCTTTTCAGACAAAGGATGAACAGTCCTGGCAGACAATGTTAACGAGTTTCCTTCGTGATTTGAGTCAGGATGGACTGCAAGCTGGGTTTCCATAATCTTGGAAGACATTCCTGTCAATTAGCTTTGATTTGGAACCAGCAAGACCAAGGTCAGCAGATGTGCCCAGCCCACACGAGGCGGGGGTTTATGTGTCATAGAGCAGCCACTGGCTATAAAGAAATATTTAATGGCTGCATTATCCTTTTTGTAATTATTTCCAGTACCTACCTAGAACGTAACCTGGGTGTGTAAGTGGCAATATGTGTTTTGAAATTACTGAAGCCAGCCCTGGGAAAAGGGCTGTGCAGCTCCTTCTCAGCTGCCACAGTGTTGATCCTGTGGGGCTTGTTTGGTTTTGTTTGTTTAGTAATCAAGCAGGGGCCTTTTTAGTCACTGTGTAATCACTGGGGCATAGCTTGCACACATGTGGTCATGACACAGCTCCCTCACAATCCCTCCCTGCTGAGTACAGGAGGTGTGACCACAGCACAGCCTTGGGGGGCATTGTTCACCCCTTGTTCCACGCTGCACTTACAGCTCGATCAGTGCAGTTTAATCACTGATATATAACTGTGTGGGAGCTCAAACCACCACATTTCTCTTCCTAACTTGGTGGTGGAGAGTAGACCTCTAAAATGCAAAGCATTGGGGTGGAGAGCTGGTTGACTCCTGTCATTCATTTATTTTCTCAGAGAGCACTGATGCACTGAAACTCCCATCACAAGGAACTATCATTAACTAGTGCACATTTATTTGCTTAAGGAGTCTAATAATCAATCATCGAATTTCTCCACTTGTTTTCTGGCATTGTATTTCATCACTTGGTAGAGTATGAAACATTATCATTCTTTACACAAGTTTGTTAACGGACTATTTATTTGAGGAGGTTTCAATATAAATAAAGATTTTCTACATATATTCCTTTAAACAGATTTATTTTCATTTCAACTATTTGCTTTCCTATGAAAAATTTATGTGAAAAAATAATCCAGAAATGTAAATGGCATGAAAATGGAATTATCCATCAGATGGAAGGGGTGATCACTCCAAGCCAGGTATGTGGGTTTGGGTGGGGTATAGCAAATGGCTTCATTGGTTTATATGTTTGGGGGATTTCTCTGCAAGCCCTTCTATCCCCACTACTGTAGTTCATTTATTCTTTGGGAAAGAAAAGGAAGGCTGGTACAAATTAGGAATGGTAATGTAAAAGCTTATACCCAGTGCAGAAAAGTTTTTCAAATTAATATAAGCATTAAATTGCCAACCTTTTTTCCATATACTGCCATGATTAAACATGACATGCCTGCTAGGGTTGGTATAAAGTTTTGTCAACATTTTTGGTGTACAAGGTCTCAGCCTGGGGTCAATATTTTCTTGACCAAATTTTGTTGTTTCAGTTGCCTTTTTACACTCATATATTGTAACTCAAACATTTTCAAAAAAATGAAATTTGGCAGGCTATTAGTCCATAATGTGGTCTGATGCCTTTGGGTATTTTTTTAAATGTAAATCATTGAGATATTTAAGGTTTGAGGTTTAAGAACTGTGCACACACTTTAACAACTTCTTTTAAAAATATTTAGTATGCATATTTACTACATATGTATCTTATAGAGACGAGAGATTAAACTGGAGATTACTTGCTAAAATATGCAAACTGCTGTCCATGAATAAACATCCTCATGAACTCCTATTGAAAGTTTCTTATTTAAAAAAAAAAAAATTGTTTAAAGCTACAATAAAAGCAAAGGGAAGTAAGACGAGGGGAGGAAAAAGCAACATTTAAATAATTTTAATGGTTTAACTTGGCCACAGAAAATAAAGAAGTTCATTTTTTTTTCTCCTGGGATCTAATCCAAAGCCCACTGAGGCCAAAAGAAGGCTTTCCACCTATTCCCATGTGTGCTGGATGAATTCTCTGGTCTGCTGCTCCCTCACTGTGTTCTGTTGATGGACTGAAGCAGCAGCTCCCACAACATTCCCATTCATCCGCCTTATGGCATACATGAGTTTGGGGTCAGCTACTGGTGGCAGAGGAACTCTCCTCTGGAGTGTCCTTTCTCTTTAAATTTGAATCAGATTTCCACTTTTGCTCTAATGTATTAGTGTTTCCCAGTTATTTGTTACAGTCCTCGCACAGTAAAGTCTGGGAGAAAAGATTTTAGAATCCTGCAAAGGCCCAAATGTCTGTGTGCCAAGTGTTATGTCCCACACAGCATCCCCAGCCCGAGAGCCCTAGGTATTAACCTCATGTCAAAGTAATTTTTAGCATCAGCCTGGGAATACATTCCATAATTTTTGTTAGTTACAAATGACAGGATTTGTGTAATCAACGAGCACTGGCGCCATCGCATGCAATGCTCGTTAGAATGCAATTCCTGCAGTTCCTGGACAATCTGTTCCTTATGGTGATTTCTGGGAGCTTTCAAACTCTCGCTAAGACACTGGCAACATCAACCAAACATCTCAGACACATTGTCTTTCTGAACCTGAACTTTTTTAATGGTGGTTAAACATGTTGTCTGCTTTAGTTTCCTGTCTATCTTCATCATAAGCCAGCACCTGTTTCCAATAAATTATACACAGAGCTGTATCAGCAACACCTTGGCAGCAGCTGCCACCCTGAAAAGCAGAATGCCCTGGAGGACAATACACCTGTGAACACATACAGTGTTTATTTAGCTGAAAGGCAAAACTTTAAGTTACATAAAGCAATTATCTAAAGCCTAATGCATGCCCATTATTAACACAAAATAACCTTGTTCTTTAAAACCAATAAAAATCTATTTAAAGGCTTTTTCCAAATCCCAGGGAAACATGTACTAGCACCATGGATCTGCTATTAGACTAGGACTTCAATGTCTGATGGTGGGAACACATGTGGGGGAGGCTGCATGTGCAGCTACAAAGAAAGAAGGCACAGATTTGGAGTTCTTTATGTACAGAGATGAGAGAAGAAGCCAAATCATTTTGAGAGAGACTGTTGAACAACAGAGGTTTTTTTTCTTTTTGGTTGCACATTACAAAGAAACATTTTGTTGCTGAAGTATAGAACTACTGTGTTTAAAATAGTGTTTGATCTTTCCATCACTATGAGACAGTAGAAAAAAGTAGTTCTAAGAAAAAGGTTTTCTTATTACTGGAACAAACCTTTCATTTCCAGTTCACTACCACCACTGGCCTTTCATGTAAGAGCAGCCTATTTTAGCAGCAGTAAGTAGAGTTTGTTGTTTGCAGCAGATCACAGGATAATGGAAATGAAAAAAACTTATGATTAAAATAGAACACAAATCTGAGAAAGTTCTCAAGTTTTGATAAAGCAAGAAGTAACGCTAGGAACTCTGTGGTTCAAGTAAAGTGTAACATACATTTTCAGTTTAACACACATACTTTTAAGATTATTTGGCACATTAACCTTATAAATCATTTAAAAGGGAAGATATTTTCTAGCTGGTACTTCTAAAATTAGCACTAAATGTGAAGAGTTTATATACATTCATGCATGTATGTATCTATTGTATTAAATGCCCATAAAACGCTTACTTTTAAAGACATACTTTAGAATAATTTCATTTCCTGTCTTATGCCTCCTGATGCCATTAAGTGATCAATAGGAATGCTCTTAGGTGAAAATGTGTTTTAACACTTCTGTTTGGCCAGACCTGAAAGCTGTGAAAGGACTTGCTAATGGGTATTACAGCCTTCTTAAGTGTCATTTTCCTAAACCCTTACAGTGCTGAATACAAATACAGGTAGAGTGGTGATGCCAGCATGTAGATCCTCTCCCACCAATAATACTGTAGAATTAGATCTCAAGGGTCATGTCATATTTTATGAAATGTAAAATAAAACTCCAAGAGAATAGCATTAGTTTAACATTGCAATAAATACCTTGTCTTTCAAATGTTGCTAGTAGACCTATTTTGTTTCATATTTTATTATTAGACAGTTCAAAGTTTAACATATCTATGTTTTTTTACAGTTGACTTTCTTAAAACTGCTCTATTTTCATCTCAGAAGAAGCATGGTAGGTTTCAGAGATCTGAGCTAAAACATATGGATTAAGTCAATGATTCAATTTCCAAACCTCCAAATGACTGTTCTGATTACTCATGCAAATCTATATTTTTGCCAGGTTTCCTAAAGACTTTAATATGAGTAAAATTAATATGGATATATTTTCTTCTCCTGATGCATGTGAGAATATGATCGAATGATGATCTCCATGCACAGATACAAACCTGTGTCTTGATTCCAGTTTTCTTGGCTGTGTTTGAGTCTAATTGAATATAAATGCTACAAGCACCCAGCTAAGATTCCAACCAAAAGGAAATCCAGCTATGGCTACAGAACAAAAACTATTTATTTTCCCCTGGAGTGTCTAGCTTTTATTAAATGTCAACAAATCCAAAACCAGACTTTACTAATCTATGGTGTGCATGGGAAATAAGTCACAAGCACAAGTCACTGAAGATAATGTTTGCTTTGGTTTAGATAAACAGGTTCCAGGGAACTGAAATCTCACACGAGTGTTTAAAACCTACCCCTCATTCTCCCTTAACATTTGTGAGATCTCCCACTGGTGCTGAAGGATGCCAAGATGGATGCAGCGCGGGGGCTGGAAGCAGACCTACATTTGGGATTGTTTACTGCCCTCTGTGATGAGTTTATCCATTAGTTTCTTTCCTGTTGACTTTTGTGCATGCTGTTAACCCAGGATGTTACATGTTCTTAAACAGAGAATGGAATTACAAGTGGAAGATGCTGCCACCTGCGAGGTCTGCCTTCGTTCTGCCCATTGGAATTGCCTCGGGAATGAGGGCTGCAAATGCAGCTTTGTACTGGGACCTGTAGGGACCCCCCACCTTTCCACAGTGTACCCTGGTTCCTCCGGACCTCACATCTGTGTTCACACACGTTTGGCTGAGACTGGGACATCAGAGCGGAGATAAGCCCTGTAACACAGGAGAAAATGTTGCAAAATAGAGCACACAGCCACTGTGCTGCCTCTGGCACGGCTTTTCAGAGTTTCAAGGAGGGTAGGAGGAATGCAGAGCCCTGTGGGTCAGTCTAGTCCCACTCTAGGGACACGGAGTGTGGTTTGATTTGGTGAAGAGACTGGTAAGGTTTTATAAAGCTCAGTTGCCCTGTGCAGGGATGGGACAGGGCAAACCATAGCTGATAAATTGGCATGGCAGCTGATATGTCGAGGAGAGACACTCTGAGACAAAAAAAGGGAGGGTGGAACTGTGGAAACGTGTCACCCTCTCAGCAACATCCTTGCTGCAGTGTGGCCTCTTCTTTGCCTTTGCTGTCATCGCTGGGTTTCTCATGGTGTGGTGTTTGAGCCAGGTAAATGCAGGGCTTGGCTTTGGTCTCCAGTCAGATGACATCCTAAAAAAAGGAATCAAAAGACACACACCTCTTTATAAAAAGCCAAAGAGGAGTACAGATGACAAGACAGTTTGGGTACGGTAGGCAAACAGCCACAAATAAGGTTGAGTACGTACAAAATCATCTTGGAGAATCTTTTATCTCAATACAGTAAGGTGGCAAAAGAGCCACTGGAATGAGTTTCCTTTGTTGCAATGCTTCTTTATGATTTTAATTAAGTTTCTTTCCACTCAAGAAGACACACAGAACAATAAAAGAAAGCAATATGAACGTTCAGAGTATGCAAGATTCATCTTGTATTCACAGGTTTTATGTAACTCATTTTAAACTGATGTTTGCTTGTTTAAGAATGCACACCTGCACATTACCACATGTGGTAAATAAGTTTATTAGCCAAGGAATGTCTGAATTCTTACTGGAAAATGCATATAAATGCAATTATGTTTCCTTTCAAGATCCCACTTTGGTAAAACATGCTATCCCACTTCCATGCTCCTGGGAAAAGAAGGCAGTAAATGACGTACAAACATGCAAGAAAGATGCAGGTGAAAAGATTCACAGGGCTTAAAAGTGTCACATGCCTTATGATTCAGTGCGTCTTTCCATGCATAATTTAAGCACTTGGTTTCATATTATATTCATGTCAGATCAAATGTTCCTCTCAGAGACTAGGACTTTATTACTGTCTCATTTGTATTTGTTTTTACTTTGAATTAAAATCTAAAGGTGGTGACAGAAGAAATTCTGATGCTTGGCATAGGATTAATATTTGGGAGCCATTCAACTTTGTTAATCACCCATTTGAAGAGAATTTCCTTATGCAATGAGTTTGCTCCACTTTGGACGAAACAATTTTTTCATCTCTGAGTTCTGAAAGAGCAGAAGGGTGGAAAGAAAGTGAGGGGAGGCACAGGAGCAAAGGGACACGGAGCAAAGTGTGAAGCTTTGATCCTTTCATGGAGAGGCTGAGGCCGTTCAAAATGAAAGAATCTCTCACCATTAAAAAAAAGGAAAAAAGAAAAAGGAAGAGAAACAGAGAGAGCAGTATGACAGGAGACAAAAAGTGAAGCAGGAAGAAAAGCCTCAAAGTAAAGGAGTGGTGCCAGACTCTGAAGGGGAAGCTTAGCAAGAAACAGAAGAGGAAGCACCTTGGCTTTCTAAATCCAAAGGATTTCCAAGGGAAATAAATGAATAACAGCAATTAAAGATGTTCAAGTCACTTCTGATTTTGCATTTCTCATTACACTTCTTACACTATCTAAATTATAAAATAACTGCGCCATAACTGACTGAACAATCTGGAGCTGTAGATAAAAAACACACCAAAGCAATTGGGCCAGTGCAAGAGGAACACTGGCCCCAAAGGAGGACTGAGAACTCTCATTTCTAAAGCAGAGAGATGCCTGGCTCTGTGACAGAGTTCAGGGAAGATGCAGTGCTGGTTAGAGTAAACCTAAGGGAAAAGGGATCTAGCAGCAGGTCAATAACTACTGTGTGTAATTATAAACAGCGTATGAATTCAGTGCCTGAAGAGCTGCCATCTTTTTTTCCTACCAACAGCAGTCACTGTTCATGCATTTAAGCAATAGAAACAGAATGCACACCTACTCTCTGTAATTTATTTCATTCATTTTCAACAAGGTGTCCTCTTTGCAAAAAAAACACCTTGAAAAATCCACGTCAATCCTTCATCTCTCCTCTGAGGAACGTGTATTTATATTATTCTTGAGCCAAGAATGGATCATCATTCACGATTCAAAAGAAACATTAGATTACTTACAGAGTTTGGCCAGTCTCATTTTATTCTTTTTACTTCCTTTTTGTGCAGAGTTATACATTAAACAAGTGCCTCTGTTGAGTGTAATAGGAGTACCTAGAACCTTTCACAGAAAGGAGTGCTAAGAGACTGGGTGCAAAATTCTACTACTTTTATAAAGGAATAATATAGAGAGAGGCTTGGGCAAGTTTTAGGAAGGTGCTGGTTTTCTGAATCCTTCTGGAAATAGTATTTACAAACAAGCCAGACATTTTCTTTGTCTCGTTCAATGTCCATGCTCAAAGAGAACAGAATTTCACATTATTTTAGCTGTATATGTTTGTTATTTCAAGTAAAACTCTCAAATCATCAAAGGTTTCTATACATGAGGTATTTCAAGAAAGCAGACACAGGCACACCAGATCAAAGGTACAGAATATAGTCTAATCAAACTAATTCTTTAAAGTGCATCTGAAGAAATTTTATTTGATTCAGGAAACATGAAAACCAAACTACCTTTGAACAAAAAGTTCCAGTGAAACCCAAGATTTTTTTATAATTTAGGAAGTTCAGGGGTTTTAATGTTCCTTTGCTTTTGCCTTCTTGTATGTCAATTAGAGTGGCACAGAACTGTTGCATGAAATATATATGGGGTCAAAGCCTAAAGTAGAGCCATCAATAATAAGGTCTGCAGAATATCTGAGTTTTCTTTGAATTTCATGCCACTTTAGAAAAAAGATGCTTGCAAAAGTCCCAGCCAGTAGTGACATTTTAGATTTTTTATTAAAAAATAAACAGAGACCAAAACTTTAAGATATGCGCTTTATATACTTTTAGAGTTACCCCTTTTAATTAACTTGGAAACTTTTCTTCTGTTCAGCATTTATCCTATTCAGCTATCACAGAGCTGGTCTCACTTGATTCTATCCTGCCAGTCTCACAAGAGGTAAAGCATCCCCAATACCCAGGACATGAGAAACATCATGGAAAATTCACATAGAGATTGTGACTTATGAAAGCAGTTAGACATGAGCCCCTCTATATCCTATTTGAGATTGAATTGTAGCATCTGCTCACTATGTGCTAATTTAAAAATTAGTTCCATCCCTACATATTCACATGCTGCTGTAGTTTCTTACCCTTTTTCATTGAGAAAAATGAAGAAACATCTCCCTGAAGATCTGAAGATCTGGGATTTTTGTCTTTTCCATTGACAAAAGGCAGCTAAAGGCTGAAAGTACCCAGCCCTCACAAGCTTTATTCCTGAGTCATGCCAACAGCAGCACACTTCATTGTCACACTTTCAGTAGCTAGCTCTAGGTGGTAGAACCTCCAAAATCCAGTTTCCAGTCAGTCTGGAAAATAAATGCCGTCCTCCTAATTTATAATTTTTCTTTCTCTACTAGAAATTGCTCATAAATTTTTTGTGTCTCCATCAGCTTTGGTTTCCTGCCTAGCTGGGTTTCCTCAATCCTCTTTCATACTGCTCAGTTCTCTTGTCTCTTACTTCCACAGCCTCTCAGCTTTCATCTTCAAACCATCCTTCCAAAGCTCCTGAATTCTCTGGACAGATAAGCCTTCCTCATGGCATTTGTACATTCCTGAACCCAACACTTTCTTACTGGTGAAGGCATCTTCTGCACAGATTCTGCTTCTCTAGAATTAACAGTATGCTGTCTGTTGGAAGTACTGCATATAAATTCACCTAAATCCACTTTGCTACTTTCTATGGATGCCCAAATCTTGTTTCGAAAACTGTTAGGTAAAAGCCAAGATTAGGAAAAGCTTTCCCAGGAGCAAGTAAACTTTATTAGTTATGCTTATAAAGATGCGATAACTTTAGCCATCATGAAGGCTAAGAGCTTTCAGCACTGGCAAGCACAAAAAATGCAGATGAGTAGGTATCAGTGGCTGTTAATGGATTGCTTGGCATAATGACAGAAATAAGAAAATGTCTGATTAACATTCTATTTACCTATTTGATATGTGTCTAATGGCAGTCGCCTTGACCACCTGTTGCCTGGTTCTTGCTCATTTCCAGGATATTGATGCAAACACAGGATTTGGACTGTGACTGCAACAATCAAAAACCTAAAGGCTCACCAAGTGGTTGAGTCCAAAGGGGCTGAAGAAGCTGTCAGACATTCCCATGTGTTGTCTGTGCTGTAATTGTTTCCAGTGGTCAGCAAAACCCAAAACAGAACCATAAGGTTTTAAAGATTAGGCTTAATGTCTCCCGCATCTTCTCATACATGATATGGCCCTTTCCTGGAACACTGCAGCCCTGAAAGAGAGTGATGAAGCAGAAGAATGGGCACTATGCCATTGGATCAGATGAAAGGACACTGGTGGATATTTGCCATGGGAATACTTGACTGGAAAGCACTTGATCTACTGTCTGTTAGCTCATGGGAATGGAACTAGTAAACTTGGGAAACCTCAAATAAATTCCCATTGTATATATAATATAATCTAAAACAGAATCTTCTCGGTAACAATTGCTAATGATACTGGAAGTCATCCTTGTTTAGTGGAACAAGAGACAATTTTCTATTATACATTTCAGACTTTTATATTGAAAATTTTTACCCAATAATTACAAGATGGGAAGTCTGTCATTAGTGAAATCTCCTTTTTAAGCACCAGCTTACCAGGGGATTAGAAAAAATATCTTTTAAAAAGGCTGTTTCTGCCACCTTTGTAATGACGTGAAGAACCTTTAAAATTACCTAGATGATAAATTACTGTTTCAGAAGATTTCTTGAATGAGCTCATCTTTGTACCCTATCCACCATAGTAATGGTTTCTGTTACAAACCAGACAAGCTGAAAGTTTACCTTAGATCTTTTTTGTAACTTATGAAACAAATGTGTAATAAAGACTAAGTTAGTTTCACATACAAGCTTTTTCATTGGCATTTGAAACAATCCAATGATTTTGTCACTGTACATTCAGAGATTAAATTATTTTAAAATTCTTCCTTGGTCAAAACTTTTCCTTAGCCTGTAAAGTTTTTTTTAATCAATCATCTGCAGATACCTCACACTGAATAAGTCATGCATTTCTAAATAGCCTCCCTAGAGGGTTTTTATTCAGTGTTTAATAGAAACCATTAAGTCACTGAAATCAGAATACACAGCTCACATATTAAGAAGTTCAGAATAAAATAACTGAAGTCAATCTGTAAAGAATTTCTCTTTTACTTACTAGACCCCAAACAATGAATCAACATAGACTAGTGAATGATATGTCAAATACGGCTCATTTATAAGATGCATATAAATACTTAAATAATGTGGTATTGCAGTTGGGGACATGGAAAATATTGAAAATTTTACATATGATCATTTAGAAAATAAATCGACTGGCATAAGTTTAATAACTCTTTTCTGTAACAATAGCAGTTTAGTAACAATATAATAATAATTTTTTTTTCTGCCTTGCAGATTTGCTCATTTTAATTTTTCTTCTCTAACCCTTGAAAGCAAGTTTCTGTACTCGTTGTCTAAAACCCAGTATCTCCATTCAGATTTTATCTCAAAACATCTTTTTTGCCTGCTTCTTTTACTTTCACAAGATATAGCCAGAGAATAATATGTCTCAGCTGCCACAGAATGCATTCCACCAAAAGAATGCACCCAAATTTGACCCAGGGAACAAGATACACCCCACAGTATATAAAAACCTTAATACTGAGTTGCCAGAAGGGTATCTGGCAAGCTCCAAATTAAATGTCTTTTCAGACAACTCTAGCTACTCTGTTACTCCATAACCTTCCCATGGCCCATTCCTTCTATGTACTTGGGAAAAAAATCAGTTTGTTGGAAAGACAAGTCTTTTCACAATAAATCCAAGGTGCAGGGGAAACTCAGTTTTCCTATTTAAATTATGCTCAATTTTCATTCCCCTCTTTGTCTACATTCTTCTCTTTCCCTTTCTTTTTCTGTTCTTATTTCCGAAAGGATTAAAATTAAATTAAACCCTTTAGAAAAGAAAGGAGAAAAGAGACACACATGCATGTCTTCTTAGCTGTTTTTTTAAAGCCCTCTCAGCCCTAATAAAAATACTATATACCCATGTATTGCAAAACAACATTATTTTTGCTGTAAAAACACCACGTGCATGTTCTTAGACACGAGTCCTCTGTGCAAGATCTTCTCACACGTGGAAAAACAGCTGACATTTCATCACTTTCATGAAGGAATAAATAGAGGAATCATGGAAGAGAAATCCACTGCTGTTCTTGCCTGTTTTTCTGGTCACAGTTGCTGCTTCTTCAGCATCAGAGTTGTGCATGTTGATATTGATCATGAAAGTAATTTTCTTATATAGTTTCTACTCCAGTGTCTGTTGCATCAAATGTTTAAATTATTTCAGTGTGCCCTGCAGTTGTCACAAATTTCCTACAAAATGAGGAGAAAAACTCTTTTCCTAAACCTATCTCCCATTGAACCTAATAGAAGAACTGACCACTATCCTATTTCAAGAATCACAGAATGGCAGAGGTTAGAAGGGAGCTTGGAGGCCATTTCACCCAATCCCCCTGCTCGAGGAGGGCAGCTGGGAGCCAGTTACAATAGACCATGTCCAGATGGCTTTGGAACTCCTCAAAGGATGGAGACTCTACAACCTCTCTCTCCAGCCTGTGCTAATGCTTGGTAAAACTCACAGAAAAAATGTTTCCTGGTGTTCTGCCAGACCCTCCTGTGTCCAGTTTGTGTCCACTGCCTGTCCTGTCACTGGGCACCGCTGAAAAGAGCCTGGCTCTGTCTTCTTTACAGCCACCCTTCAGAAGTTTATTGATGATAATGATTTATTATTGATGATATCCCTCAGTCTTTCCTCATATGAGGTGCTCAAGCCCCTTACCCATCTTTATGGTGCTTCACTGGTCTCTCTCCAGTATGTCCAGTATCTGCAAGTAAGGATGGGTTCAAAGCAAAGCAGAGCCTGTGTTAAACACAATTGAACAAGGCAGCAAAACAGGAAGTGAAACAGAAGGTAAAAAAGCTGTGCAAATATAAAATATCAAAGGTAATTTGTTACACCTTGTATTTTGTACATAAAGCCTCAGCACAAAGGAATACAACTTGCCTGGGGCATGTTCTGTTTCGTTTGTGGTGGGGAACAAAGAGGGAAAATCAGGCATTTTGGAGAACCAGGAGGTGGGAGAGAGCAGAGATGTTTGGAGGAACTGTGCATCTCTGGTGCACATGTCCGTATGTCTGTCTGTGGGTGCCTACAGACAGTGTCTGCTACTGCTGAGGCTCTGTAATCTGATGCAAACTGTTTCATATATTAAAAAGCTGTATTAGTAAAAAGATCTTTTCAGAAACAGACAGATGTGGTATCTATGCCAAAAAATGACATTGCAAAGGGATTAACTGTTTAAGTGGTCAAATTAAACACGACAGAAATAGTTAGCTTCCCTTGGCCTGTAGCTCCTCTGCATGAGGCAGCTTGTCTCAAGTTGCCAATAGTTCATTGCTGCTAAGGCTAGGAGACAGTAATGTTAGCAACTGGGACACTTCCCAGCCTCTCACTGCCTGAACTTATGCCTCGTACCTTATCTGTGCTCGGGCAGGATCCCCCAATCTCCCTGTGCCTAAACCTGGGCCATAGCAGGGAGCAGAGTGCAGCTCCCAGTGCAGCTCTTTCTAGAGCACTGTCCCAGCTCTTGGCATGGACGTGTTTATTCTGGCAAAACTGAACTTCTGCTGCGTAACATGGGTGAAATAAACTACCCTGGTGAATTCAGAGTTTTGTCATAGCTAAGTCCACAGCAGAGACTTCTGCTGACACAACAAGGGATAATACTCATCAACTGATATTGTAGTTTGTAGTGGAAGTCTGGCCTAAATCCAGGACTGGGACTTATAGAAGACTTTTATTTTTTTATTATTATTATTGTTATTATTGTTATTATTATTATCAGTCTTATTTAGCTTAAAGCCCTGGCTTGATACTTGATTCAGGATATCAGGAATAGCAATGGGAGAAAGCACAGGGGCAAGCAGAGATGCTCCAGCCAGATCCATGGCTATCCCAACATCATTGTGGCGTTTCCTGTACATGGCTTTACTCTTTCAAAACTCAGCTATTTTTGGACAGTTCTCCATAAGATTAATAAAAGATTATTAGAAGCTGTCAGAGAGCATCAACTGGTTGGGGTTTTTTTCTTCTTTTCAGGAGGAAAAATCTGCTTTATAAACACCTACTTAGTTACTTCAGTCTCAAGTTCCATAGCAAAATATGTGAGATGTACTTTAGTCCTAGATTGGCAATATCAATTTATAGTATAAAATGAATGAAGCTGCTCTCAAAGTCAGCCCAGTCCTTCCAAAGATTATACCTGGCCCCTACTCCTTCCATTTTGCCCAACTACTGTAATTTTCCCTGCCTCTGTGTGCACACATCCTGTCACTTCACTGCTTGCTGCACCAATGCGTGGCCTCTTTCACTGGGGTTAACAAATGCCCACGCTGCCGTCATGTTTCTCCCTCCACCTTGGATACCACCTCTGCAGCAAACCTGACCTGAGCTGCACATTGCCTGGGCTGCTCCTGCCACAACCCAGTGCCAGGAATTCTGAACAACAATTCTGTGTCTGTAACTTATCAAAGGTATGTCCTGGCACAGCTTTTGGAGCACCATGAGTTAGGTTATTCAGACTAAGTCACTTATAAACACAATGGCTTCATAACCATGGGAAAGTGTTCTCCTTTCCACCCCCATTTCACCTCTCAGCTGCAGTGATACAGAGCAGTGTTTTAGGATAGATACGGGCATTTCCCTTCTTGTCACATGAGGTATCCTAAATGGTTCACTGACCCTACTCTGCACCATATATAATCATTGTGCAAGAGAGATCAACTTAAGTCTGCCAGACTTTTTACTACTAAAACCTCCTGCAGTTTCTAAGCAAAATGCCAGAGATTGTAACAGGCCCTAACTAATGAAAATTGGCTTTGCAACCACCCTAAATTGGAAAAGGGACAGCAAATGAGCTGGCAGCACTTGCTGCTGATACCAGGTTCTGAAAACACAAGCATTTGCAGAAGAATTGTATGGCAATGAACACACAGTCCCACACAGAGCAAAAAGGAGACACTGAGGTACTCACCAGCACTCCCAAGGAATGAGATCTGGGGCCATAACAGATATGTTTAGAAGAACACCAGTCCACAGCAAGCTAGACCATAAGGAATTATTAGGAAAGAAAAACAAAACTGAGACCTATCCTGTACCTATATTTTAAATACCATGTACAATCTTGGTGTCCTACATTGCAAAACTAGTAGGACTAGAAAAGGTCCATAAAAAGGTACCAAAAACTGGCCAGTCCTGTGGAAGATGAGTATGGCCTGATCCCCTTGCTCTCAGTGGCGTAAGAGGCACAGTGTAGCTCTTGCTGGATCTCTGATCAGCCTCTGCCTTTTGGAGTTTCTAACATGCAAACTCTTCATGGAGCTAAATTTCCATGGCCTTGAGACAAAATGTCAAGAATCTCTGAAAGAGCCAGTCAACACAGCTGGAAAAAATGTTCTGGATAAGGAATTGCAGGCAGTAGAAGTGCTGAAGTGTAGTTAGATTAAACTAGAGCTGTTCTGAGCAGACTGACAAAAACATGCCTGCACAAGCAGTATCTTCAGTATCATTCACAAAGCTGCTAGTGTCAGTGAAGTCGACTTTACCCAAAATAATTATGCACTTTTTCTACTTTTATCTAGATTTACAAAAATAGCAGCAGCTGTAATCTGCTACAGTGTCTATCTGGAAGTCAGCTGGGCAAACAGAGAGGGATTCACACATGCAGTCACTGGAGCTGCATCCAAAGTCTGGTGAGCCACAGCAAACAGAGCAGCTGCAGAGCCTGTCGTGATCCAGGGGCTGCCCAGGTGTCAGATGGCCAAAGTACTAATACAGCAAATTGCTGGAAAAGTGCTGAGTACAATGCACCACTGATTCTGTGTTATTTGTGCCACATTTCTCATTCATGGTGTCATGTCTGAGTATTGCTATAGCTTTGATCATGGAGGGACCTGGCAAAGGACCATTCCGACTACAGTTTGGATTGTTCTTTCTGAGAGCAGCCTCAGCATGGTCATATCTCCCTGTGCAGGTTGCCTGTTTGCCACGTGTTATCCTTATTATAGACATAGGTACACACCAATTAATAAGCTAATTTAACACAAGAATTCGATGGTGAGACAGAGCAGCCCAAGAGGAAAGTTCTTTCCTGTTGATATAAAGCAGTTGCTCTGTTAGCTTAAGCCAGCAAAGACTTTTTCTATGTTACCCAGAATTGCTTAGACTGAGATTTTCTGCACATCTATGCATTTGAAAAAGACTAAACTATTTGAAAGGAGCTATTAGCATGCATGCTTTAGCTTCACTTCTTTTTCATGTTAGGCTCTTACGGAAAAATACCAGATTTTGATATGAACATCTGTTTCATGTTTTTCTAAATGTGAGCTTAGTATGAAAATTAACCCCTGAATTTTTGGTTTCAGCAGCCTTCTAGCTCTGCAGACTGCATTCAGTAACCTTGTCTTTCTAGTACTGGTAGGAACCCAGCTCAGCCTATGGCTGTGTTGTCTTCTGAAAATAACTTGGCCAACACTGGATGTGTTCAGATGTTTAATGACCTTATTTTTCAATTAGTCTCCATTAGCAGTTGTCACTTGTTTTTGCAGAGGCAGTCCAAGAGAAGTAACTCAGCTCTCAGTCTCGTGCAACCTCATTTAACTTTTACCCGAGGAAAATGCAGGGAAATAACAACCATATTTGCTCTTTCCAGAAATGTGTCTTAGTTACCAACAGTCCCAGCAGATGTTTAGCAATTGTGAAACCACTGTAGAAAGCACAAGTCCGAGCTTGATTTAGAGGGCAGTTTCTTCTCCCCACCCCAGAGGATGAAGGCACCATCATATTTTCATCTCCCAAAACAAAGGCAATTTTCTTTCCTGGAAATTTAGGGTACATTATCTAAAGGTAGTGACAACTGGCAAATGTCCCCAGTGCAGGAGTTCCTTTCAGTGTGGGTGAGCACCCAAAAGCCAGAGGATGTTCTGAGTTATCCAAGCTCCCACACCAGCAAAACCAGACTTTTGGTACTTCCTGCTTCAGGCTGGCTCAGGAATTGCTCAAATGGGCTTTCTTTTTGACAGACCAGCAGTTCCCATTTAGGGTTAAAGGGGATATACAAGGGGGTAGAAGAGAAATAATAAATAAGAATAAAATATTTTATTCACTTTAAACTCTTCAGAATACTTGACCTTGACCTGGGTGAGTTTCAGATACAATTCATCTCTCACGAGTTTGGTTATCTGTGATCATAACAAGGTTCTGCTTCAGCTTATGAAAACTGTGAGTATTTTATTCTGTTACTACAAGAAGAAGCATTGTCACCAGAGTAAGACAGTTTTGCACACTTTTGCACTGAGAACCTAAAAATTCCAGTAGTGACATCTTTCAAAGCTGCCAGGACACTGTTAATTTCCACTTCAAATATATCAATGATGTACAGGGTTTGCTTTCAATACCTGTTCATGTATTTTTTTTTTTACATGCTACCATTGTATTTCTGAGGCCATCAGTGACATCCAGTGGCCAACTAGATTAAGCCTAGACATGTTTTATAGACATCTACCCACTGCTTTTCTTAGTAAAATATCAATATAAATGTTAACCACGCAGTTGACTTCTTTAGCTTAATTCTCTCACAGGTGTGATGGGAATCTTCCCAGAGAAGACTCTCAGGACTGGATGCTCACTCTGTTCCCTCCCTCTGAGATGGTGAACCCCATGGGAGGCACAAGGACATGATTCCAGCTCTTTGTTCTGTGCCAGTATCAGTCAAAAGTGATGCTACAGTCTCTCAGGATTTGCATTGATGCACAACCATAAATAGGGAATTTTTGGTTTTGATGCAGGCAGACAAAATCTAAGTGTGTCCTGTCCTCTCCATTACATTAAAAAGATTTTATTTTCACTAATTTACTTTAAATGACCTACTCTAAAAGCAGTTGATAATAAAGGCAAGGGAAATAAAAATATTTATTCAGCCCAAATCATGCATCTGAATAAAAAATGGCTGTGAAGCACTACAGAAGAGGTAAAAATGTTAATCATGCTGTATCCAACGGAAACGTACAAATAAAATTAGATGTGATAGAAAATTTTCAATACTGAGTTTTAAGCTTCCTTGCAGTGAGTGACTGTGCTATTAACTCAATTACACAGCATTTATTGGGTCACATAGAGGTGCTCTGGAGAAGGTGGTTGATGATGTTCAGCCCCTTCAGCGGGGACAGCACAGGGGGGTTGTTTCTGGCCCTGGCAGTGCAGCCCGCATTGTGGGTGGTGGAAGTGCATGTCCAGCCCCAGACAGCTCCTCCTCCTGTCCCTCCCTGGGGGCCCGGGGCACTGAGCTCAGGGAGCTGGAGTTGTCTCATCGCCTCGTGAATGTGTCGCACATCGTGAAAGCCAATGGGGGGAGGTTTGCTCTCCCCTGCGTAGCCCATGCAAAGTACAAAACCATTATATTTTCACCGGTAAAAGATCTCTTTAAATAGAAAAGAGTATGAAAAGAATAGAAGTTGAGGACCAAAACTTTTGGTGTGCAGTTCCTGGAGCACAGGGAGCTCAGGTGCTGGTTTAGCAAAGCCCAGACAACAGTGCCATGTTTGTTCCCATCATGTTCCGCCACCAGTAGTAGTCACTGTGCTACTTACGTCTGTTTTGTGGTGCCTCTCATCTTTTAGTAGACAGTCAATTTTCCTGTGACCTGCTTCAATGAACTATTATGTCCGCACTTTGCAAAAAAATTAAAGAGCTAAATGCAGTGCTTTGGAAAAGAACATTCATGCCAGCTATTACCATTGTCATATTTGTGATTTATTTTCCCCCCATTATCCTTTTTCCATAGCTGGCACAAACTAAAGAAATGGGGCTGCTTATGAAAAATAGTTACAGTCATCACAAACAAGGAGAAAAAATAATAAATTCCAGAACTCTAGTTTAGAGTAAAGTGGCTCACTTCTGGGAAACATAGTATAAGTATGAAGTAGCAGTGAACAAAAACTAAATGTCTGTTGTTCATTAGTCCACCAGACAATGAATTAACAATACTTCATGGATTAGGGCATGCAAAGATGGACTCTGTGCTCATCTGTACAATTGACGAGGGGGAAGAGCATCAACGAAGCTAAAATTTACTCCCCATTTAGGCTGACACTGTCGGAGAAGCACCTCTTTGTTACCAGTACTTTAAATTCCTTTAAATATGTAAATAATATGCATTTAATTGGTCAAGAAAGGCCAAACTCAAACCTGTGGTTTCAAAAGCTTACACATTTGAAATGCACTAAATAGACTTTAATTTGAAGGGTAACAGATGTTTACTAAGCTTTCTTGATTCTTTTCAAGGACAGGCTGACTTACAGGACAGGCTCTCAGAGTAAACATTCACCTTCTCCTTGTAGGCAGAAATTTTTCATCATCTCAAAAATCATGGCTACACTTCTGCCTCTACTCTTTCCACAGTAACTAGCAACCACTGAAATGGCAGCCTTGTGCCCCTGGCTGTCAGTGAGCAATAGGGAGGGACTGCAAAGATGGACATTTAAATACTTGCAGAGAATTTATATATTTTTATACATATCTATTATATACTATATTTTATATACTGGCCAAATATACTTTTCTCCTATGCCAAGCACTTGTTCAGAAACAGCACTTTAATGAGTCTGTTGAAGGTGCCATTACAAATATCAGTGCTCAGTTCCAGGGTATGGGCGCCTTCATTTTTTTTAGTGGGAGACCAACAGCTTCCTCCAATTTCACAGCAAAGAGAAAGGGCAAAGCTTGCGAAGCTGCTGCAAATGAAATACAGAAAAACGTTGTGGATCATTTCTGTAGTAATTCCCTCTGAAAGTCAGTAATACATTTAGAAACTTGCAATTATACATGCAAGGCATCGTTACTGGCAAGTAGCACTGCAATGAAAGGCTGTACAGTTGGTATTGCGGTCACTGACAGTTTGCTCTGTTCTGCTATATGGTTTCCTTTTTATGTATCATGTAAAGATATTTTGATGATGTTTCACCACTGTAATATACAAACAGCATTTTCTATGAGGCAGAAAATTAAAATCAAAGGTGGATACCCAAAGGCATTGAGAAAGTATGTTAGTTTCTTTATTTATGCAGTTATTTAAAGAATCTCTTGTAAGAAAACTGGCACAGCTAAGAGTACTCATTTGGATAGTTGAGCTCAAGGTCTTCACTCACTATCAGCTACATATTCAGCTCATTGCAAGAAGCTTTTGCCAGATGTTTGCTTTGAACGGTGCTGATAACCCACAGTTTAAAAATGCCACTTTTTCAGTCAGTGTGGAGCATTTGCTAATTTTTTCAGGGAAACTAATCATACCTGCATTTCGGAAATCTAACTTTCAAAAGGCTGCTTTGCACTTCTAATGGTGGGGTTTAGGTTTGCTAAGTTCCTTCTCCTTGCTGAATCTATTTTCATTAACATTTCCTGGCTCCACTGGGAGCTGATCACAGCCCTGCCAGCCAGCACTGTGTTTCCATCTAAGTTTTGTCTCAGTTTTGGTCTAGATTAGAGCAATTATGGAATTAATTATTGGCTGTACAGCTGTTCTCTCCACACCCTGCCAAAAGGCAGCTTAGCATACAGTCCTTCCAGCATAAAATGCTGGTGACAAAGCAAATCTGGTGTGCTTAGTCTGATACAGACACAGCAACTCCCATCATAGAGCCAAACCAGAGAGTTACAGAAAATGCTTGCCAGGAATGCTGCCATGACCCCGGCATGCCTGACCCCCTGTAGGACCCCACTTTGGGGAGGGATTGTGAACACGTCTCGGATCTGTAACATGTAATACCTGAGGATCAGAGATGCAGAAAAATCTGTCCCCTGTTTAGGCCACCAAATCCTCTATCCAGTTACCCCAACACTGAACCTGCTTCATCAGCTGTAGGAGAATTATTTCTCAAGTGCATTGTTTGTACTTGTGATCCTGTGCATTTCAATATGCCAACAGACAGTCCTGTTTGGTCCACTGCCTTTACTGACATGGACACATTTTCTCTAAGAACTACGGGTAAAATTAGCAAATTGGCACTTTCCTTTTTCCATCTGCTTCCCTACATCCTGCCCAACCACCCAAGAGCTCACACCACCTCTCATGTGCTTCAGCAGAGGGTCGATTATTGCTATAAAATATCTTTTTAAAGCCTGAATAATAATGAGTGTCCTTGGAAATTCTTGCTCCAGCATGGTCCAGCATGATTTAATTTCACTTGCAAGGTGTGCTGATGGGCAGCAGCTGCTCTCAAAGCCACAGCTTGCCTGCTTGGCACCGGGATTATGAACTAACTGAGTGAATTTAAGTATTGGTTTAATCTTTGAGGATTTAGGTGATTTCCAGCCATGGAAATCTGCTTACAAAGTGATTAGCCATCCTGTGCTTCAGGTTGCATGGAAACTGAAGTGAGGTGCCAGGAGGAGAAGTGAGGGCGGTCTGGGACCAATGCGTGGTGTCACGGTGTCGGGGCGGGCAGGGCAGTGGGGCTGCACCATTCTCTGCCAAGCTGGCACCAGTAAGGGATTCCCCCAATCTAACAAGCTGCCCACAGCCAGGGAGGGGCACAGCAGCCCCTGCGCCAGACCTGGTGCTCCTGGCTGTGGGCACAGGCTGCCTGTCCCTGCCCCGGGACAGGAGCTCACAGGAGCTCACAGCTCCTCTGCAGGTGTGCGGTATGGGCACAGATGTCACGTGTGGCTCTTGACTGCACTTCCCTGGTTCTTTTGCTTTAATCAAAACAGCAAACATGCACCTCTTCCTGCTAAAACCTGGTAGAAATGGCGAGCAACTTTGATGCTCTAAGAAAAATTAAAGAGCCTGCAGGACAAAACACTGCTGCCATGAAGAAGCTACCTGGGCTGAATTTAAAGCTGCATCTTGAACAAAAGTCATCTGCAATGGCTACAGTTCATTGCTCTTCAGCCATTCATGGCTCTCAGGAGAGCTCTTCCTACAGTTCTCACCAAAGACATCATCTCAACCCATAATCCCCAAGGCAGCTCAGTTTAAAAGCCTCCAGTGTGCTGCACGCTATTGTCACCACTGGAGACTTGGAGAACTCGAGGCCTACGAGGATGAGTCAGACTTTCAAAGATAGCACTAATTCTCCATTGTTGTGCTTGCAATTTGCAATTCATTGGATTACATAAATCACCCATTAGCAACCCGAAACATTCCCACATTGCTTCAGAAGCCGACCACACCAAGGCTTCTGACATTTGAATAGTGAACCCTTACAGTGAATCACTTGTGTGCTATTCAAAAAACAAAACAATATTTTGAAGAAATGGCAAGAATTTTGGGCAAATAGACTGGACAATTTTAAAAAATCTGTGAGCCAAAAAAAGAACTTGTTGTAGTTAATACTTTCAGCCTGAACATCTTCAAAACCAAATCCCACAGCCAGGTGTTTGCTCACTGACTGTCCTCCTCACGACAGCTTTACTCAACAGCTAGCAGAATTTCTGGGATTTCTTTATTATTATTTTGAGGATTGTTTTCATCTGGAAGAATTATATTAGGTATAAGATCTTTTTGGAATCATATATTTATTTTCTAATGAGGTATGTTTCTATTGTTATCATGCTCCTCTGTAAGTGAAATCTGAATTGGCCCTGTAATATATGTGAAACTGCTTCCATGTCGAACCCTCACATTGCTCCCAGCTTTCAGTGACTTTCAGTAAGTTGTCCAGTGGCTCCCTGCCAATCTGAAAGTCTCTGTAAATGCAAAGCAATTCTCTGCAGATCATTTTGGAAGCACAAGTGCTTTTGGTTTCAGTAGTAGACAAGGCAGAATCTAAAAAACATTTTTGGATATTTATTTATACAGCATAAATGAGTATAACATTGTATATGATGCTGTTGGCATTTTATTCCCAAACTGCATCTTAGAAATTCAGAGCTTTTCCCCTCCTACAGTGAAGCCTTAATGTTGCAGAAACAGAGAGAAAGAAACGAGGTTTTTGGAACCAGGTGATCTTTCCAGTCCCTTCCAACCCAAACCATTCTATGATTATCAATAACTCAGCTATCAAAGATCACCCCTCTGGTACATATAAATCTGAAGTGATCTGAATGGCTCCAGCTGAGTCACTCCCAGACATACCTGACACTGGAATTTTGCTTCTCAGGGTTCATCAGCTGCTTTTCTACCTGTGCTCTTCATTCCAGGCACCGAGACAGGACCACACACCTCCACACAGGCACGGGACCTCCAATCTGAGCACAGCTGCTGCTGTCCAGGAAAACAGAACAAGCCTTTGAAGAGGTGTGTGCTCAGGACTGGATGTGCAGTCCAGCACTCCTGGCTCAAGCAGCCAAGGTCACAGGTGAGGTCTGTAGCTGGTAACACCTCCTTTCAGCGGGTGTTTGTGGTGGAGGACTGGACAACCAGGCAATTAACCCTGGGGTTTGCTATTGTTGGTAGCTGAGTGGTTGGGGTTTTTTCACATCTCTGAGGAATGTTAAAAATTTGCAAAGCAGAACTGGGCAGAGAGGTTGCTGGAAAAACAGGAAAATTATAGGAATGACCAGATGTTAGGACTGAATTTTCATCTACCCCAAAACAAGCAAGAATTAAGTTGGATAAAATTCTTTCTTTGGGGCCAGACAAGTTTCATTCCAACTGAAGTGTTCAGGGGTTTGTTTCTATTTTGAGTGGAATTACTTCTGGCTAGCTTATGTTGACCTAAATATTTTTTTTCTTTTTTTTTTATAAAACAGACTATCTAAAAAACTTCATCCACCTCAGCTGTAGAGGTCACTTGTTCACAGAACTGCTCATTGCAGAGCAGTGGAAATTCATCTATCATTTCTCCCCAGCAACACAAAAGAAATGGTGGATCCCACCATGCTTGGGATGGAAATGACACAGACTATGTGAGTCTGAGGAGGTGTGAGCACAGACACTTGCAGGGTGATCAACAGGGCTGGGCATCCCTCCCTGCCCTCTCACTTGTTTTTTCAGTCATAAAATACTGTACCATTTTCATTGATCTCAGAGAGAATAATCCCTCTCTAATCCGCAGAGATTCTGGGACTGAAAAGCAGAGGTATGGATTTTTTACCTAACAAGCACTCACAACCAGCCCTTTTTCATGTGTGCTTAATTAATCACACTATCTCCTCTGAGGTCTACTAATTTAGTAAATGCATGAGATTGCATCATCAGCTTGAGTAAAGGGCCACCTGACCCAATATTTTTTTCCTAAGAAACTACTGTGAGAATGTATGTACAGAAAACACACAGATACAAAAAATACGCTGAGTACACAATGTTTTCTTCTTCACCAGATAATACACTGCCCTAATTGTCATTGTTGTAAACAAATATGCAAAATCAGCAGACATGGAAAGAGTCCATTCTCCTGCAATAAAGTTGTTTGCCTACTAAACCTGTTACTAAAGACAGGAATCAATCCTGACTGATGATGGCAGGAGACACAGGAGTAAGTTGTACTCAAAGCCCACCAAGGAGAATGATCAACTGACCTCAGTGGTTCTTTTTGCTTTGCACTCCAGAATGCCTCCACAGGCACTGACTATTATAAACCAAATATTGGTTGTGCTTGCCACACCACGTCAGATAACAGGTGCATCTTAAAAGACAAGCAATTATAGCCTTCCAAGATTATTAGATTAGCAAAAATACAGCTGCAAAACAACATAGAATTTAATTACCATGCTAATTTTCTCTTGGTATGAGAAATACTGACTATACTCCTGTGATTGTTTACTTTATAGATCAAGTCTTGCCACTACTTCTGTTTAAGTTATTAAAGCACTTAAAAATATGGAACTTCATTGCAGATGTGAAGTTATATGCTGGAACAACCTGTGAGTATTATGCAATCCCAGGATCTTAAAAAAATTCATCCTTTTTATGGCAAATAAAAGCTGGAGCTGCTAAGCACTAGGTAGAATACAAATATATTTGTTCAAACTGTGTCCCCTTTTCTCTTAAGAACTTTTGAAGTTTTTAATGATTGATACAAAATGAAATAGTTTTGTTAAAAATCTGGGGATTTTCTCCTTCATCAATTATCATTTTAGCATTGCTTATAAAAGAATCTTTCTAATGAAAGGATAGAAGGAATCAGCAGGACATTCACTAAGAAAATGCTCAGATTGGGCCCTGACCCCTGAATTTACTGACACGTCTACCAAGGAAAAGTGGAACTTGCCACTGAGACCTGTATGATTTCAATCATTTACTCTTTAATATCAAAACCCCACAGTTCCCCATATATTCAGTGTCATAGGATCAAAGTTAAAAAAAAACCAAGAAAAGAGTGTCTATGCTTACTTTGCTGCCTGACAGATGTAGACAATGCTGCTGATGGGAGATTGGAAAATGCCATTGCTCAGGTACCAAAGGAGACATTGGATCAGGTCCCCTAGAAGACAATTCCTTTTAGACATCAGAAATATCTACCATTCTTTTAGAAGAACATACCATTTTAGTCTTTATTTTTTCCTGTTCTGTTTTAGAGATTATTATTAATACCTCTTGTTCAGTTTATATTTACTTTAGATAGCAACAACTACCTTTAATTTCCATTTGAAAATATCTGCTGCAGCTGGGACTGGTATTCAGCAGCAAAGAACTGTGCAACATAAGCCTTCAAGAAACAATCTGTCCTCAGATGTTCATGGACAAATCCCATTGAACCTGGCACATAACTTCACTTTATAAATTGGTTTTATCAGCAGAATAATGTTTCTCTATAAACTGTTCTGGATTTCTAGAGCAAATGTAAAGTGCTATTTCTGAACAGTAATGCTATTTCCTCCACAAAAGTAGAATATGCTTCAATTTTTGGCAAGAAACTCCTTCTCTACCCTGGGATACATTGCATGAGTAAAAGGAAAAAGCCACTATGAACTGAATACTCTAAAAAGAAAGAAAGAAAGAAAGAAAGAAAGAAAGAAAGAAAGAAAGAAAACTCTCCTCCTGCTTGCAAACAGAAGATTGGTTCATTTGTGCATGCTGTGCAAAACTTGCCACAAAGTCCTTTGTGCCATCAGCATGAAAAGAATCCTTTGCCCAGGCAGGAGATTAGGGTGGCCAGCGGGAATCCCTGCACCCGAAATTCAGATCAGAATGGGTAAGTTCATGGGAAGTTGGGATTTTAAAGGGATTGTTCTGATGATGCCAAAAGAGCAGCAGGAACAGCCAACCCTACAGGTCCATCCAAATCTCGGTTTTCTCTCTCAGTAAAGGTACACTGAAGGAACAGAGTGGGCAGGTTTTGCTCCCCTTCAGGGGTTGTCATGCAAGAGTGAACCATAAAGGTGCCAGCAGGTACACCAGGCACCCCATCTGAGACCCCCAGCTGCAGCACCTCCCTCCCCTTCGCACCAGCAAACCTTGCGAGGCTGGTGCTGGTGCTGGCGGCAGCTGAAGGCTGCGGTCTCGCACAGCACAATCCATGCATCAATCTTCCTTACAGCGGGGTCTTATCTTGGCTCCCAGAGCCGCAGTCAACTCCAGCACGGAGAAGGGCACCGGGAGCGGGTGCGAGGCGCGGGGGCCGCAGCTGCCACTCCCCTCCTGTGCCGGCAATTGTGCTGCCACCTCGGGAGCGCTCCCGGCCGCCCGGCCTGGTCAAAAGACCTTTGAATTAACCTTTTCACTGGAAAAGAGATTGTGGCCCTATAGAAACGTATGAATTCAGAGCAAAGCCCTTCTGCGGGATTAGTCCATTAGAAGCAAAAGAGAAAGGTTTTTTTGTTGTTCTGCAAAATATAAGTGATTACGGGATTTAAAGTTGGGGGGGCGGGGGGGGAATGGTCTGTCTATAGTGAGGAATATCAGCGTTGGAACAATGAATGCTCTTATCCTCTGCCTAAGTCCTTGTACTGCCCTTATCTCCACCCCATCGGCCTGGCTGCCAGGAGAGTGAGCTAAGGGAGATAGAGTAACCACTGTCCTGTGTGGTCCTTCCCTCCTTCCTGCCTCCAGAGAAAAAGGCGTGTGTGCAGATCTGCTTCGCCGTAGCTTTTTTAGAGAAGGGGGAGGACTGTGCTCAAATTTTATATCAGAGGAAAAAAAGTCACCTGTTTCCCAGACAGAGTTTCTCCTTTTTTCCTTTTTGACATTTTTTGGCGGTGTTTTCTTCCCCCATCCCCTGCTCTTCCAAGTTTTTCCAAGTCAGTTATGTGTCCCATTAGTAACCAAAGCACCACCAGCTGCTCATCTCACCTTTGGGAAAACAGTAAAAGACTTATTTTGTGGATTTATCATCACCTTAAAAACAAAGGATTATTATGTATTGTGTTTTTAAGAGATTCATTCACATGGGGTTAGGTACAAAGGATTTTTTTTTATCAATTCATTAAGGGACATTTTTAATCTGGTGAAAAATTTGAACAATCTTAAAAGAGCAAGAATTTTTTTCTTCCCAAGGGCTGGAGAACCACACTTAAAAAAAGAGAAATCTTTACAGTATCTGGTAGAAAAAGTGAACACCTCTCTTTTAATTCATCATACAACCTTAAAAAAAGGTGGGGTTCCTATAGGCCCCGTAGTAACTAAAGGTAAAAGGATTTCAAACTTCAGACCTTGCAGTCCTTACGTCAAAACTATTCAGTCTAGACCTTATGATCAGACTTTAAAATAGATTCTGACTTTGTTTAGAAGCCATCTGGCCAAAGAAAAATAGCCAACTGTTTCAGCTCTTTTTCATTTTTTTTTCCTTTTTTCACCTTATCCCAAAAATATATTTTGCAAGCAGCATTCCACTTTTCATCCCTATGTGTCAAATGTGATGTAGGACTTTTAAATATCCAGTGCATGCTCTTTACACATAACAAAGTTTGTGTAATCACATGCTTGCAGCAGTAAAATTCCATATTCCTTCTCTTTACAGCTGGTGCAGTAATTATCATTTAGCTCTCAGAATGTAACTGAGGGTGTGGAAAAGACACACGAAATTTACATGCATGCTAACCCACCCTTTTACAGAATTTCAAATGTAACCAGGTTTTTGGTTGTATGGCCACATTAAAATTCCCCTTTTGCAACACTTTATACAAAAAACAAACACCAGGATTCAGAGTTTCCTGAAGGAGTCATCTGTAAATAGGTACTTTCTGCCAAAATGTCACAAAGATTTATGTGCTTACATTCATGGATTAAATTGAGGACAGGTGGGAGAACATTCAAGTATGAGAAGGAATGATAGCAAATTTATGTGTTAAAAAAAGGGAGGGGAGGAGGGTAGTTATTATGATTTCTGGTGGTTTCGATAAAACAGACATAGGTTTTGTAAAAGGGAAGGTGCCATGTCTGGAAAGCCATCCTTCAGCAGTGAAATAATTACCTATGGGATTGTATTTCCTTAAAGTGAAGAGAGAAGCATTCTGGAATTCCAAACGCTCTGTCTCAGCCACCAGCATGGCACCAACGGCACTGGGATGCTGCATGGGGCATGGGAACAGATGTTTGTGGGGTGGATTCGTGGTGCAGCAGCATGGGGCAAGCAGGCACTGAAACCCTGCAGCTGCTTCCCTTCCCTGGCCGGGGCCTTGTGCCTCTCCCAAGGACACCCCTCCCACCTCAGGGGAGAGCTGGGGGTCGCTGCCCTTCCCTGGAACCCCTCAGACATGGTGGCCTCTGAGCTTTCTGCCGAATAGCGGATCACCAGTGCGACACCTGACACTAGGGCAGAGGAGACTCACACCAAGTAAGCTGCAGTGAAAGGCACAAGACCACCAAGCTGTTTGTGAAAAAATTGGTTTTAAAGCTGATTCTTATTTCAAACAATTTTCTAATCCCTAAGTAGTCTTGAAGTAGGACCACATGGTGCCTGGCCTGCTAGGAAGGGATGCTGGATTCTGACAAATTTCTTATCTGGATTTTAGTGGGGGTGAGGGTGGTGGCATCCATTAAAACTCTGTATTGGGTCTGGCTACCAAAGCTGGGCCATGCAAACCCAAAACAAAGTCCTACTGTGTTCAGATCCTATATAAGATGCTTTCAAACTAAATTTTACACTGGAGAAAGCTGTAACATATCTCAATAGTCAGCCAAGCCAGCTGTAGTTCAAGCCTCTCTAAAATACCATCCCAACTATTATTAGGATCCATAGCTAAGATACGCTGTAAATCAAGCTGTTCAGTGCTCACTAAATTCCTTTTAGAATAAAATTAACTTGATTCTAATCCATGCACCCAAAGCTGGCTGTGTATTCATTATCATTCCTTTAAAAGAGTGATGTGATGAAGATCAGCATATTCCCACCTTTTAAATCACAAAGGATGATTATATTGAGGCAAATGAAAACTGAAGCATGTTGACAAGATTGGGGTTCTTTTTTCCCCCCTCTGCAGGAAATGATTGTAGAGGTAGGCAGTGTTTCACAGAAGTACTGTGTTTTATGTAAACAAATATATATCTAGGAACAGTCACAGAGGTTAAAGGGCATCTGTAAAGAGAAAACTATGATTCCTAGACTCTGATAAATTTTTTTAGTAGAGGTACTAAAGAAAGTTTCAGACTGGGCTGTGAGGTGCTAATAGCCCAACCAGATAAATGTTAGCTTCCCAAGTCTGGATGCCAGAAGAAACTGTAAATGGCTAAGAGCTGACACAAAATTCTTCTATCCAAGAAAAACATGTTATTCTGCGCACAAAAAAAAGAGGGTATAGAGTATTATATCTCGGTATAACATTGATGTATTATTCTTTCTCAACCTCTGGCCTTCAGGAGGGTGCAGTGTTATTGTTCTATATTAATCCTCCCATACATAAATTTAGCTTTAAAATTGTTAAGTGGAAGCCATCAACCTATGCTTCATAATTTAATATTTATTTTTATTCACTGTTGCCTACAATTACTTCTTAGAAATTTAAAGCTGTATTAGATTTCCTCTCTGAATTTATTTTTCCTGTATCACACGTGCATAAAGATTTATCAACATGGAGCACTTGCATGCTGAACCACCAGAATTGCTTTTCTGTCCAGAACTGAATTAAATTATTTTTACAGAGACAGTGACTTTTGGATTAGGCCTTAATTACAGCAACACTTCTGCAAGCAAAACAGGTTGAATTTAGCAAGCTTATAATTGATAATCACTAATAAAAACCTGCTCAGTGAGTATTTCACTATTAGTTTAACAACATGCTTCAGGAGATGCTCCAAACACGGGGGCATTTCTGACTCTTCAGGTACCCTGTAACTACAGAGTTTGATTCCTGACCATAATCAGGGTGACACTGACTCACTTGGATCTGTCTCTGAAATCTGAAAGAAAGGTTATTTTAAGACCTATGTCTAGTCAATTCATCCTGTGAGGTACAACTGAAGCTTCTAGAAATCCATTATTCTTCAGATAACATGGAGTTTCCTGGCTGCAGTTCACCAGATTAGCACAGCCTCTGGATATATTCAAGTTAGACTAATATGTTATAGCCATGTTGTTTGCAAACCTTTTGAAAAATGGCAGATTCAACATATTCCCAGCAGGACGTTAAATTTTGGTACCCATTTACATGGCTGGATCAAATCCTGTCCCCATTTTCACCTGTACAACCACACTGAAACCAGTGGAAATAGGTAAGTGGAAAAGAAAGCAAACGTAAAGTGAGGTCACTGTTCCCTTTTTCCCAAAGATAAGAAGTTTTCACATAGCAGCAGCCTTGGGAAACAATCAATTTTAGACCAAATTAGTCCCAATGGTAATGTTGATTTTTAGCAACTGTGTTACACCAGGGATACATTTAATTCCACTGTTCTTTGTTGTTCTCGTTAATAAGCCACATTATGTCACTCAGTCTGCATGCAAAAGTATCATTACTGTGATTTAATTACTTTGTTTTTGTAAGAAAAACTACCCGATTGGGTTGAGTATAACCAGCAATGTGGACAAATTAAAGTTGTGCACTCCAACCCAAATATTTTTTTCTTTGTTTCTGCACATATAATTGCATGCAATTTTTAGTTGTGTACAGAATTTTTACGATAAAACTCCATTAATCACAAATTCATCAATGCAGCAGAAATACATCCAAGCAAATGTGGTATAATGTTACAAACATAAGACATGTTTTAGGATGGAAAGAGGCCAGGATTCCCATCTTCATCTATCCCCTAATGTTACATAAATGACTAAGTCATCATATCCGTGGTTTTCACATGGAAATATAAACACCACTGAAATTCCATACACTATAAATGGCTATGACTCTTGAGCACTTAAAATTACCAAGAGAACCGTAAGAGCAGCATGCACGACATCCGCCGAGGGATGAGAGCAGCCAGGGCAGCGCTGGCAGTGGGTGCTGTTCGTACGGGGCACTAATTGCCACCCAGGCTCGTCGTTGCCTTCCCTGTGCCCTCACACACAGGTCACTTCAGATCTCCGGCCATTCGGTTCTCCCCCGCTCCTGAAGCAGTTTTTGTTATGCTTCTGTCACTCAGATTAGCTCTGAAGGCCTGGCATGCATGCTATGGCTCCTGAGAGAATAGGGGTTCAAAGTTTATTTAGCTCCTGAAGGCCTGTTCTAGCACTAAGTAAAAGTAACCTTTCATGTAGGGCACCGTGGGCCCAGCTTCTGCACAGCCAAGGAGCTGAAGTCAGGGAACTCGCTCCAAATGTAAAGCAGCGTCCAGGTGACAAAAATTTCTATCTCTCTGTGCATTTGCAACAAACCAAAGCCAGGCTATATTCTAATCCAATTATAGTCCATAATCAGCAGTATGTTACCAGCTCAGGGTCTTTTTATCTTCAGAGCCTCAAGAAGACAATTCATAAACAAACAATGGTTGTGAAATCCAGTCAGGCAAGAGATGCCTCTGATTTCAGAGCAGAAATCCATGCTATGCTGATGGCACTACTGGCTCAAATATCATATTTACATTCTAGTTTTTAATGGCTTGCAGTTAGGAATCAGACAAGCTGTTCTGTAGGTGGTCTAAATTATATCCTGTGTGCACGCTGCATGCTGAGAGGAGTTTGCTGATCTAACAAATGATAAAAGACTAAGCAATCACCCACTGTAAGTCCAAATCTTTACCCTGGCAAACCTTACGCTGATTTTTCATAGGCGTTTTGCCTGAGTAATGGCTGTAGAATTTGGCCCATTTTGACCACACCAGTGATTAACAGTCCACTACCAGGACCCTTGTCCCTTTGGTCCATTTTAGGTATTTAAAGCTGATTTATGTTATTGCAATAACAAAAAATCTTACTATCTTCTAGCCTTTTTTGACCTCAAATTTCTCTGTAATGAAGATATTTTCTCCATTTAGTGTTAATATGTTTTTTTAGACATATCTGGTTACCTAAATACACACATGTATGACTTGTGGGATTTTCAGGAATACCTGCGTGCCTGTCTCGCACTAAAATCAAGGAGAATTAACTGCTAAATGTCTTTAATGAATCATACCGAACTGACTGATGAAAAAAAATCACATTAGAAAGATTTAACAAAGCAGGATATTTATTGTGCCACCATTTGCCAAACCATTACTCAGATCCCTTCACTTGACTTCTGCTAAGACAGTCAGTCTCTTTTTCCTTTAATTCACTATATATCATGTCCTTTAATAAAGGAGTTTCTAAGATATGACCTGGTCTTTCAATCTGTATATAAGTCAGCATCAAAGATCTTAAACTTGATAGAGACTGGAAAGTACAGAATCACAAAATATTCTAAGTTGGACAGGACCCACAAGGGTCATCTGGTGACTACTTGAGTGAATGAAGTGAGCTGACTCTAGTGAACTGATGCCAGTGAACTGAATTAATTTAACTCCAATAAATGGTAAAACCTAGAAATTGTAGTGGAACCAGCAGAGAGCTGACACTTTGCATTTTGGGGGTTTAATGTAGTTTTTGAAACAAAAAGACTTGCAAAGGGATTTCCTTATTAGGGAGAGTGGGTGAATAGAACTCAAACAACAACTCTATGACAGGCCCCTAAATATCAAAAATTAACACCTTTATGTTATAAAAGGCAGGGAAGATGCTTGGATGGCCTCTGATGCTCTGCTCCTTCCACTGCTCCAAGGCTTGGGCACACCTGAGCCCTTTCCCCCGCAGCTGCTGAGGGCGGGCTCAGCAGGGCTGAGGCCCCAACCCCTTGTGCACATTCACGGCCCCATCTGGGACAGCAAGAAACAGTGCAGGCACGGCGGGTTGCATCCTGTGGGCCCCAGAGCAACACTGCCTGCTTTTCTGCAGGAAAAGAGATTCAGCTCCAGGACAACCCTGTGGCCTGGGCTCACAGTGATGCCAGCAGCCCAGGAGGTGTCTCGGAGCACACCTCCCAGGAATTTGTCCTCTGGAAATACACTGGCTAGTGGGAACAATTGGGAGATTTACCTCCAAATCCCAAGTAACATGAGACATCATGTAAAAATAAGATTAAAATGATTAATTTGAGGCAATTGCAAGAGAAACAGCCCTTCTTGATGTCACTTTTTCATAATCCTGAAATAACCCCTGGAAGTAGGCGATTTTGAGTTTCCTTCAACACCTGCTAATATGTTTGAGATACAAGTTGTAACCCTTATTCCTCCTTCCTGTATCTTGCTGGAATTTGGTTTTTGGGGAGAGATTTCTGTCTCAGTTCTTGAATAGAGGTCTGCTTACAGCAACGAGTAAAGTCTCTACTACCAGCACTCCACCAGGTTTAGGAACAGTTTAGCAGATGAGATGTTTGCTTCCCCTCTTTATCCCATTGCCTTCCTCCAGAGCCAGTAAAGAGCAGGGAATAGGAATACCAGGGCTATCTTTTCATTCTCAATTAAACACTGCTATGCTTGTGAATAACCGTGGAAGGACAGGAGGGAATGTTCCCGCAAGTCTAAACCCACTGTCAGGCCTGACAGTCAGGCAGAGGAGGGAGCTGGTGGGACTCAGTGGGGTGGGGGCAAGGGGAGCAGGCAGCAACCCTTGTGCAGGTCCCATCTGTGGGAGTTGCTGCCACAGTCCATGAACAGGCCATGGAATGCAGCTCCCACTGCTTCTTGTAGTAGTTATTAGCAGTATAAGAGTTAATATGTTCATTTACAGGCAAAAAATTACTCTTCTTTTTCTGTTCTGCTGGAAAAGCACTACTGAAAGCTCGTTGATAGTGTATTGGTCTGAATGGTATTTTCCACCTGAGTGCAACTGCCTCAGAGAAGGTGGGACACCTGCACCATGTCAGGTGGGTGCTGTCCCACAAGAGGGTCAGAGCCTGTGGAGAGAAGGAAGAGCTTCTTCTCCAGAAGCAATGCCCTCACCTTCATGCCTTGCAGGCCCTCAGCAGCAAAAATTCTGATTCTCCATGGCCACGCTTTCCCCCCTTTCCCCTCCCTGGAGGCTGCCCACAGGTCTGCCTCAGGGCTGCAGGACACTCCATACTCCCAGTGCCCTGGGTTGAACCATGAGCTGCTGAACTCTCAAACGTGCTTTTTGGTGGGTGCACAGTGATGTTTTGTCCGCTGCTCCTTTATCTTGGGTTTATTTGCCTTGGTGTTTCCCACAGATGGTTACAATAAGACTGAAAATGGTTTCCCTGCTTTATATATATATATATATATAAAAGGCAACAAACTCCCCTCTCTCCTTTCCATTTTCTTAAGTGAAACTTAGATGTCTTAGTTAGGAAGTCTAGATATTAACTTAAACTATATCATGAAGTCATTTTAGTTTGGGTCACCTGGATTTTTAAGCAGTCAAATCTCTTCAGGCTGGAAATGTTCTCTCTCTACTACCCAGGAAAGAAGAATCTGTTCTGCAGTGGTTAAGGTGGTAAAGGCTATATATAATAAATAACATGGTCATATTTTCAACACTATCCTTGGTCATGGCATTAAACATTCCTATGCATAAAGGTAGGCTTTGTGATCAGCATATATATTGTTCTGCATATTTGTTCCTCATTTGTAGGGTTTTTTCTTATCTAGCTTGCAAGATTGTGATGGGATAACTTCAGGAAGTCTACAGCCAGATTCCCTCCTGACTCTGCTCTGAACAGCAGGACATCCACTCCAAACTAATATAAGAAAAATAAGAAGAAGTTTTCACTGTGAGAGGTTCCTCTCCTAATTCATACAGACTTTCTGGGAGAAGGGATGAAAATGGCTTTTGAAATATAAAAGGCTGTTCTAGCTGACACTTTACTAGGGTTTGTCACATTCCATTAGGAGTGATCTAGAAATACCTGAGTCATAACGTGTTGGCAATCACCCACCTTTGCCAGTATCATGTGAATGCCCATCCATGGTAACGTTCAACCTGTCACTCAAACAGCTCCAAAGACAGATTGTGTAACAGGAGATTGTTAATGCATGTAGGCTTTCCTGGGATGAGTAAGAGTAAAGGAACAACCTGCTTTATCCTGTAGAGACGGGTACTTCTCTCTGTAGACTAGACAAAAAACATCCCCAGCACAGGGGCTTTCACCACTTCTGAAGATTTTACATTTTAGATACTCTTTTATCTCCATTAAATCCCTTGCTATGCATATATTTCATGTCCATGGTGTTTGTTGAGGTTTAGATCTAAAATATAGTCCCTTTACTTCATAACACTGGTTTTTTTTGCATTTGTGTTCAATTAGGTCCATTTTATCACATAAACCTATATGTTAAGTCATTGTAAGGGATTACTATTATATATTCCAATAAATAATTGTTTGCTTTAAGGAAAAAGTGAGTAGGAAATTGCTCCCAAAGCACTTTCATCAATATACTGTCAGCTTAAGGCTGATACCTTTTATTTACATGTTATTTTTTTTCTGGAATTTTATCCTTAAATCTCCCAATAACCCCAGCAAAATCTTCATGTCAGCTAATGGACCACTCGCCTTAGAGTACAACTACATCAGGCAAAGAAAAAATCTAAACGGTCCCTTTCCCTTTTACTCAATTTAATAGTGTTAAATGGGAATTGAATGTAGGAAATGACAGCTCACAAAAAGAAAATTCACAGTAAAAGAGACAGGGTTACACGTCTTCCTCTGAACAGAAAAAATTCAGCTGCAAGTCTTTGGCATGCAATTTCATCTTTCAGGAATTTTCTTCATACTCACAGATGAATACACATTATTCAGCTTTTGTCTGCAAATGATAAAACAAAGCCAGCACGAGTTCAGAACAGGAAACAGAGCCAAGCAGAAGACTAGCCTCGAACACGGAATAAAATGTAGATGCGAGGTGGCTCAGCTGTTTGAAATATAATTGCAGTCACAGATATTCCAGGCTTGCCGGGCAGAATTGGGTAAACAAATAAGGAACTGGGTGTGAACTCGCGGGCACTGGGCGGGGTGCCACCTCTCGCAGACCTGCGGAGGTTCCGCGCGCGTTCCTGCGAGCGAGCGCCGCTCTCCCCGCCCGGCAGAGCGCGGCGCGGGCTGCCAGGAATCATTCATCAGCCCCTCCAGAAAGGGCTGTCAGCCCCGGCTGCAGGCCCAGCGCCAGCCTGTCAAGTGTTGGGCTCGCAGCCAGTCTGTCATGGTTTGAGGCTGGTAGCCAAGCAGTAACTTTGATGTTTAAGGGGTTAGCCAACTGGTATGTGAGGGTGGCCTATCAGCTCAGAAATAATATACCGCACTCAAAGGTCATGAGTTCTGAAACTAATCTGGCTGTTATAATATTTCTAATAAAAACTGAGGTAGACCTTTTATATTGTAAAAAGTGTTCAAATTATTTCAGTATTTGTTTTGATTAAAATTTCCATTACACGTGCTTTTCATTACGCAACTCAATTAGTATATAAAAGATTTTCTGTTTAAAATGTTCAAATGAGCATAATTGTTCAATTTGGAAAGATTACAATGCTTTTATTTAATTAACACTGCAATAAATACTTCATTTTGTAATGAACCCCATACTTTTGGGCCATTAACCATTCAATAAATTTACAGTATGGAAGGTTCTTTATTTGGAAGAAGATAAATAAAGCGATTTAAATGAATGTGCAACAGCTCTGATGATAAGCAGCAAATTATAGCTTTTTGCTTCCCATCCAATAGAGACATACCTCGATTGCAAACATATGGGAACATAATAAACACTACACATTTCAATTAATATTTTGAACATGAGTTACACAACACTTTCAAATTTGCTATGTAGAAATGCATGTCCAAATTTGTAGCATCTTCCCAGAAAAAGAAGATGAAATAAATTTTCATCTGCCTTTTGCCTTCCCCTTCTCCCACCTCGTCCACTGCTTCCTGGGTTCCAAAAATCTCTGTGGGAATTTCCTGGTTTGGAGCTGATCATTTGTTTCTTCATGAGAGTAAAATGAATCAAAAAAATCCCAGCTATTCAATCATTTGTTATTTGCAGTATGAAGGAGGAAAGCCCCCTGTTCATAGCATGGCGTGGTGTGCTCAAACACACCAGCAAGATCACAGAGAGCAGAGTTGTGACAGAATAAAAGGAACACAGTGTGAACCCCAGCGCTCCAGCTGGATCGTGTCCATCCATCCCTCCATTCTGAGGCCTACAAGTGTGTCTAAATTCATAAATCAGAAAGAGGCTCAAGAGGTAAAAGTGGCTGTGTCAGGTAGTGGAAGTACTGCTCCGAGCTGGATGGGAAGCAAGAGCCTGGAGTCACAGAATCAATTAGGTTGGAAGAGAGTTCCAAGATCATTGATTTCAACCATGAACCTACTGGTCCCCACAGGCTGGGTGATTGTGACGTGACTGCGAGGTGTTAAATGCCTTCAAATCCCAACGAAATCCACGGAGCTGGGAGCTGTGGGCACGTGCAGGAGCTGTGCAGAGTCCTGTTTCATCCAGGCTGCTGGGGACCTGCCTCCAGGGCTGCCGTGCCACCCACCTGCCCGAGGAGCTCGCGTGGAAAAGGGGCTCCCTTCTGTCAATATTTTGTGTCATTTCATGGTTGTATGCATGGAGGGCAAAGCTATTTCGGATTTACAGGGCTTCTCAGCCAAAAATGCTCATAAAACTCCAGTTTGCCAAAAATGGTAACATTACCAGTAAAAAAATCTAATTTGTGAACTTCACTAGAAAAAGGGCTCTTTGTAAAACTATGATTTCATCTAGGAATATGGATTCAAAAGATTTTATTATTTCATTAACCAAACCTCTCTTTCACTATTCCAAATGTTACAATCCAGAATCTTTAAGTGAAAACCATAAAAAACCACCCAAAAAAACCTCAAGCCAAACCAACAAGACAACAACCCAAGAAAATACTTTTGAAATGCATTAGACTTATATTTTTCACACTTAAAATGGATTGGACAGCATTTTTCTACAATGTCCACTGGAGTCCTTTCAGATGCTGTGTTGTGTTTAGAGTATCAATTGTTTACAATAATTATGAAATTAAATTAAGCCACATAACCATGTATTTAGGCATTCTCTGTGAACTGTAACCACTGAGCAAATTACTTGAAAAACATTTACCACACGTTGTACCACCTCAACTGTTATTTGGAATTTTTTTCCTAATCCAAAAATAATGCATAAGCAGCACAGACATAAAATACATAAAATCTAGATTTTGGGGATGTTTAAACCTACAGGTGAAAAGAAAACGTACTACTAAAACTTGACTTAATAAAAAATATTTCTTGAGATCATTTAAAATTCCTAAGTATACCTTAAAACAAGTAAAGAGTTCAAATAGATTTCTCTCAGGAAATATAGCCACCTGCGTTTGTATATTTTCTGGAGAGGGGAAAAAAGATAGACTTCTGTTGTGCAAAAATAAATTGTGCAGTTTGTGGTAATTTTATTAAAGATGAACAAGTTTTAAGCTAGCAGTGAGATATAAATGTTTAACACAAGAGTCTCTTTCTTAGAGAACCTTTGAATAAGGACATGCCTGTTTTAAACTATAGATTTACAGGCAGAGATGGAGCAAAATATTTTAATATATTAACTATATAGTCTGGTCAATGAAAGTGTTAAAATCAGATTAAAAACTCAACAAGCCACAAGCTGTCCTGTAGTAGTTTCTTAGTCCCTGGCACTTGCAAATCTGGTGAATTAGGATATGGTCTCACTAGCAGGTTGCTCTCACTGTAATAATAGACTTTCCATTGCTAGGAGAAGAAAGGATACTTAAATACATAAAGTCTATTTTGTGGGCCTATTTCAAGGACCTGATTAATAATCGAAACACTTAAGCACGTGCTACATTTCATGGAACTTAAACACAAGTTTATGAAGTTGTTTAGGCCAACTCTGATAGTGATCTCTATCTGATTACTAGCTTTTTTCCAAATGTCAGACTATTTGAACTTCTGTTTTCTTGTCTAAATGCATGATTTAAGGTCAACTAGATTGAGAAACTAATTATGAAGGTTCCTTCATAATTAACTGATTTTATCAAACTCCAGAAATAAAATTCAAAGATCCTGAAAAATCACGTCCTCCAGTGCAGTTCTGCAGTGTTGTCACTGAACCCTCCACCTAGGAAGGGAGACACCTCTGGTTTAGAACTCAGGTACCAAGGAAATACGGTATTCCTACCTTGCATTAAATGGCAAATAAGAATTAAGAGAAACAGCCATAATAGTCCAAAGGATAAATTATTAATTTCCTGCTTTTGACTGTTCTGGTAAAATGACTTTTGTTTACACAAAAGAAGTTGATTTTGTTTTGAAACACCTTCTTGTTTACTGTTCTTATCCCAATCCTGCAAACGCCTCACCCTTCTTTCGCTGCAATGTAAACATTGAAAGTAACAATAATTCTCTTGCCAATGCTGTCTTTGCTCATACCTGAACACCTTGATCTATCTAATTTATAGCATCTTAAGAAAATAATTTAAATCACCAGAATGGTGTTTCTTCCACTCATTCAATACATGAATATGAACCAAATAGACTCTTTTGTGAAATATGTGTTGCTAGGGCCTTGGCACGGTCCTGAAGGGTAAGCTGGGAATATTGTCAAGAATTTTAACATTTTGACCAAGCTGTTTCATAATAGGAGTAGGAAGGGCTGGGGCTTTATAGGCCTCTTTTTATTTTTTTAGCTTTGCGGAAGTCTGAAACTATGCCATTAAGACACTTCTGAATTACACAACCAACAGACAGTCTTATGTAGTGCCTTAAATGAAAGTCTTCTTTAGTATATGGATCAGAAGTTGAAGTATTGCACATCTCATATGCACAGCACTCAGCACTCAGCGTGAGCTCTTCTGAGATCCTTATCTCTTAACCAGTTTTTCTTCAAAGTCATAAACATCTGGAAATTGTGCACTATTCTTGCTATAGAAATCAAACACTCTGGTCCTTATTTGATCTCCCAGAGAACATTCCCATTGCTTTCTTCTGTTGTGTAGGTGCCACAGGATTTGGCTTTCTATTTGACAGCTTCTTTTCTTAGGTGACTGGGAATCAGTCAGACAAGGATAAGCTAGGTCTTTTTTTTGCCAGCTGCCTTATTTAACTGACTAAATACTGCAATGTTCTAGAGATAGTCAGAGGTTTTACATTTAGATAAAGTTGTTACAAGAGAAAATTTAAAGTCTTTCCTGCCCTTACCAGAAACAGAGTGCACAGCGCCATTCAGGATTTACCTAGAAAGCTGTGGGCCATTATGAAATCCAAACTCATAAACATGCTCCTGCTTGTGGATGAGACATACACCTAGCAGTGTTTTGCCTGGCTAAGGAAAAGAAATAACCAGGTACACAGTGATTTCTTCCTCCAGAAGCCCTTGCACCTTCTGACAGTGTCAGACTTTGGGACTTCCTAAGTTGTTTTCTAAGACATAACACTCAACACTCTCACATAATTGAGACATTAATAGTTTTTCCAAAAGAGACCTATCTTACTTCATCTGAATCCAGCAAGAGCTGGGATTGGTCTGATGTTTCAGAATGGAAATTTCCATAGCAGCTTCTAAATCCAGGTTTGAATCGGAGGCTCTCATGTATGGCCACGGCTCAGCTTTAAAAGGAAGAGCTTTAAAGGATTGTTGGAAAGTTTTTACTATCTCATCTGGATTTTCCCATTTTCTCTCTTCCTACCATCAGGTGATTTCAGTAGCTTCATAAGGAATTGAGGAATTTTTATTTTTGTGGAATAAAATTTAATTTGTGGAAATAAAATTCAGAGGTCTATGTTACACCTCTCATTCATCTTTAGAACTAGAGATTACCATGCCCCATATCATAGTGATCCTATAGGCCTTACAGTTAAAGTCCTGCTCCCATCAAAGCAGAGCAGTCAAGATAACATTTTATGTGAAGCTCTTCATATAGAGACATTCAGAGTGTCTCACATATCTCAGGAAAGAAAACAAGCATGAGCTAAGTCTTGCATAGAAAATACAGTCTGAATAAAACAACATGAAAACAGAGGTATGAACTGCACATTGGAGAAACAAATCTTCCATTTTTCATGTAAAACACCTAAAATTGCTCTTTAAAATGTTTTCTACCTGTATTTTCTCCCCCAAAGAGTATGAATTCCCTTCTCCTCTTGTTTTTATTTTCCTTTAATGTTTCCTTCAGGAAAGAAACTATTCTGACCAGGTCTACTTTTCTGAATGCTCAAATATAAAATTTCCTTGGCAATGTTGTACCTGCAGGATATGGCCCCTTGCAAGGAGTGGAAATTGCTGGAGGAGCTGGGCCATCAGATCACCTCATACATGGGGGAGACCAGCAGAAGGTGAGCAAATGTGCCACATTTCAGATCTCCGTTTGCCTTTGTGCCCTAAAAGCCTGAATCAGTTTTATAGAAATGCCTTAATAGTAAGGCTGTAAATAAGGTGCACAAGATTCTGGAAGGGAAGATATGAAAATACATTTTCTTTACACATTACAACCACATCATTAAAATCTCTGAAAGACTGTCCATATTTCTTAAAGGTTTTTTTTGCAGAACCCCTTACAAAACATTTCAGTATTAATATTCATTCAGAGTGTATTTATAGTTATGATGAAGGATAACAATTTTCATGTGGGCATCTGAATATTTAGGAAAAAAATCAGCAAGTGTGACTGATGGTACACTGGTGAAGCATCAAATACCTATTTACTTTCATGAGTTCAGGATGCCAAGTTCATTTATGAGCAGCTGAATGAAATAGAGACATAAGTGAGTTCAAGTTAGTGGTCATTCCAGATCAGCAAAATATCCTACACTACTGCCCTTGGATTTAACCGCTGGAGGTGTTTCCTGTCATGTTGGCCCATGCATATTATCTGTGCCATAAGGCTCTTCAAGGGGTCTAAAATGTACATTTAGTGGTATTAGTAAGCAATTGTGCTGCAGGAATCTTTGTGGTTGTCTGTCTTGTTCTGGTCTGGGAATTGTCAATCTCTCTCCAGCACGTGAGAATAACATGTTGGGATGCCACAAGAATGTGGGTAACATTTATGTAACCTTCAGCCTTTGTGGGAAAATAAAATCCTTTGTTACTTGGAGTTGACTCTGCACCAGATGGTATGAATAAATGTTTGCAATGCCAGTGCTGTTCAGCTTGGCTGATCGATTCTGTCATACTCCCAAGGAGGTAGAGAGGCCTTAAATAACTGATTCAGGATGTGGAAAATATTTTCCTTTTCCTGTTGCAGTAGTATTATGCAGAAGTGATGCTATTCTGACTGCCAGCTTCTCACTCAGCAGGATGAATGAATTATGTAAATATTGATCAGCCTTTTAGCAAAGTTGACACAGCTCATTGCTAACACTTTTATGTATTTTAATTAATTCCAAAGATGCTTAAAGCACAATAGTCGCTATCTTTCTTTTTTATTTTTTATTTTCTGTTCTGGTGTTATTGTTGCCTGAAGAAACCGAAGCTGATGCAAAACTTCTGTTGGGTTTTTTATGAAATTCTCTCTTGTTTCTAGTCTGGTCAACAAGTGCATTCTTATGGCAGAACAATTTGGCAAACCTCTCTCGGCCAGTATGAGCCTGATGACAGCAATCTTCTTATTTCTTATGTGTGGAATATAGTGCCTAGTACTGGCCTGAAGCTGACTCAGGGCTTCTAGGCACAGGCTATAAACAAAAACAACAAAGTGATTTGTTTATAGAGTTTGCTTAACATCTCTTCTGCTTCTTTAAAGTTTCCTCTTTCTTTTCATGACCCAAGGTGTTAGATCTCAAAAACATAGGCAGCAGAGGGTTTTTTTGAGGGCTCAATATCCTATGCCCCACATCCTCTAAAGGCCTCTGCCCCTAAAATTTTATCCTGTGCCAAGCTTTTTGTGGACTAAACTGGGCCACAGAGCTCAAACTACCTTTTTTTTTTTTTTTTGAAAAATTGCAACCAAAAAAACTCACTGGTTTTACATAAGTACCCAAAGCATGTGCTTCTTTCAACTTCTGTGCTACAAACAAAAACTTGCTGAACACCTGCTGCGGTATCAGGTGGGAAAAATTACTTTCTGCATGTTTCTGATGCAAAACCATTTTTATTTTGTCAATGGCAGATAAACAGCTTTATGTTGGTTTTGTTCTTCAAACTCCCTGTCTATTTTAACTCATCTCTTGTATTTATGCTGCACTGTGTCAGTTAGAAAGCTGTGAAACCTCCAAGGGGTTTTCAGCCCTTTTATATCCTTACCACAGCATGTATCAGACTTGCTCCTGCAGAGAATTCCCTCTGCTCTTATCAGACCACAGAAAAGATAATCTCTCTGTCTAAAAGTGGGATAGATATATACCTATTTACATATTGGTGACTATAGAACTATTATTACAAGGAAAAGAAAAACCTCTAGGGAAAATTCACATATGAATTGTTTCTTTGATACCAGTAGAGCAAAGCTTCACTTACAATACTGGAACTTAGAAAGAAATGCCCCTATACCTGTCCTACCTGAATTTAGAGAAGACACACAAGTACACTTTTGGGTATATACATTATGAGCACAGAACTGTCATCACAGCACTTGGGACTAGATTTTAACCTGTACATGTGGTGTACACCTGTGCTTTGTATGACAATGTGCTTGATTTGCAGTGTGGGAGACTCCCAGGTTCAAAGTTAATCTGATGTCCTTTTTTTTCTTTCTCTTACGAGATCATTTTAAGCTTTCCTCTGTAATTCTCACACAGCTTCTGGGGTAACTGTATCTTAGTTCCACTTCCTTTAAGAGCATGGAACTTTTTTTCAGTTATGCAGAATTACCTATTATGAAAAAAACACCAAGGATTATGATATGTCACAGCAATGTTGCTGTTCAAATTACCTACTCTATATATTTTCTTTTAAGGCCAACAATGTTCAAGAAGAAATCAATTTCATCAAATAAAAAAAAAGACAGAAAGCCAAACCCACAGGTAAATGTAGAGAGCTTTTTCACTGCTTCACTTCAAAAACCATAATCCCAATCTCTGCTATATTCACCCTGCAAACAACCCTTGCACTTTTCCTGGGATGAGCACTGTGAAGGTATTATACAATTACTTTGCTTTCTGTTTTACTCATTCGAAAAAGATCACCAATCACTTCTCTTTCTCCCAGGCCAGAATTCTCATGGACCCAACTGGGACCATCCACCTCCCTTTCCTTTCCCTTCCTCCCTCTCCCTTACTCGATTCAAGGCAGCTGCTGCATCCTAAACTGAACAATAACAGAGGTTGGCTATCTGGACTTTTCCAGGCAAAATGGCTATATCCTATACATGGAGTATACTAGCGTCTTTGTAATTTAATGCTGGCATCCTTGACAAGGTAGCTGCATTCTGTCTCACAGCATGTTGTATATTTTAAATGCTGTTGTACAACTGCTGGCCAGACCGCACAGTATAAAGTAACGGCTGAACAAAAAAGAAATTCAGTACTAACAGGCAAACCGCAGAAGTTTTGGCTGAGCATCCAAAACTGCTAATGCTTATCGGGACCTCCTGAGAGCCCCCCTCCTTCTGCAGCCCAGAAACCTCCACTGCCAACTGTCCTGATCCTCATTAACTTCACATCACTGTCATTTGCTATTTTTTTGCAGCAGCAGCAGCCTCCACAAGCTGCTTGGCACTTCCCAAACACAGTACGAGACATGCTTTGCTATTGTTTTCTCCTNGTGCTGGAAAAATTACAGAATTAGTGCAAGCCCTGCCCTGTGTCTGTGCAGAAATGAGGTGCCATCTGATGAGAGCTGGAATCTGGCCTCCCCAGCCCTTCAGGGGTCCTTTGCTATTTGTCACACCATCAGGCCTCCAATCCTGCCAGCTCAGTCTGAAGCATGGAAGCAGCTCCATTAAGTTCAAAAAGACACTCATTTTAAAAGTTATGCCAGAGAGCTTGCATCTTAGCAGAGACAAGGGCTCTTCCACACGTGCTATGAGAGTGCATCAAAATGTAGTGAAGGAAAGGGTGAACACAGCTCTTTACATAAATGCCTGCAACACGCCTTTACCTGCCAGACAGCAACTTCTCAAGCTTTCCCTTCTCCTCTCCCTTCCTGCTTAGCCTGTGTCTGCAGCAGGATGACAGCTGCCATCCTCAGCACAGCTGTCAAATGCAGTGCTCGGACTCCATGCATTTCTCCTGACAGAAATACCATCACTGATCCTTTCCTCTGCCAATGAGCACTACTGTGAGATTGTTTGGGGGTTTATGCAATTCCTTAGAAATGTCCTTGGACCACAGTTGAGTGTCAGGATGCACTGTGTAACCACAACTCTATCTGAAAACTGCAATTACCCTTCCAAAGGGCAGAAAGTAGAAAAAGACAACACAGACTCCATCACAGGATCAACGGGATTCACTAATTCTTGTTTTTTCTTTTTCTTTCCTTTCTCTTCCTTCTCATCTGGATGCTCTTCTCATGCTATTTTGCCCATTTGGCTTCTCATGACAGGCTTCCCTGCTTCCTGCCCCTTGGTCTCCTCTCTTCGCTTCTCCTGTGGTTTGTAATGCTTTATTCCTCATCACAGTTAATGAGTTCTATCTCCACTCACAGGACCCAGTGTCTGAATGGCCCATCAGCAGAAAGATTAGCAAAACTAATTTTTCTACAGATGGTTAAGAATCACAGTTTTTGAAGAAAGCAACTACTCTAATGAATCTGTGACCTACCAGTGCCCTGGGGAATATCTGCTAGGTGTCACCAACACTCAGATAAAAACACTTGCTAACATGATTTCACTCACTCAGTGTGATAATATGATGTTATCCCTTGGATCAGATCCACAGCACCAAAAAGGGTGAGTATGTATTGGGAGGTTTTGTTTGTTTTTTTAACAACAGCAAACATGGCTTCTGGCTTCCTTGTGGGTGGTATATTAAATGTGAATTTTTTCCCCCTAAAGTGGTTCAGCTATGAATTTATTTTCTCCCTGCCTTGCTTGAACCATAATATTGTGGTAATATTAGTTACATATTTGGATTGCTACGAATCAGATATGCTGATTTTAAGATTTTCTTCTTTTTTTGTGCCAAGTGTTGGAAATAATTAATTAGCATATAATGTAGCACCAAAAAGATCCTGATTCCCAGGATTTTTATAACATACAATATCTTCTTATAGACATAATCTTGCTGTAGATAATAAAATGGTATATGTTCAGTACTTGTGGGGGGTATTCCTTAGCAAAGGGCAGCAGTGTAGATTAAAACAGCAAATTCTCAGAGTTACGATTAGAAAATCCCCATGATCCCGTGGACAAGTCTCCCTGGGACATGAAGTGGTACAAGTACCCATGAAATGGCTCTAATTAATGTAGTAGTGCTTGTTGGCGGTTGAAAAAATAAATAAGCTTTTAACTTAGGAAAGAAGTTCAATCCAAATAATAATTGTCTGAGGTAAAAAAAGCCCACCATCCAGTACATCCTTCATTGCTGTTTCATTTTGCACATTTATAAGGACATGAGCTTTTCTTTCCTCATCTGGTGAAGAAGAAAATAATGCATACCTCACAAAGCAGATTTGTTTTTTTAACTGTATATTAGAATTATCCAAATCATTTAACATGATGCATAATTAACAAGAAATTGAACTTATGGGTATATCTGAGCAGGTATATTATGAAAGAAGAAAAAAAACCTACCTGAAAACATTCTGCTAAAGGCCAGATATTGCTTGTGTGAAGTTATGATTTTGCACCAACTGCTATCAGTGGACACCATAGTTTGGCCTAGGATTACACACCAACTGCATATGCAGCTCATAATTACATATGGTTGCACAGATCCTTCCCATCAGCTCCAATGCTTTCCTCATGCTGCTGGATAACTCCACAGTGGAGGGGAACAAGGCCTTTACTCCATGTTTCACTGAAATTCGGTTTTACTTGAGCTAAAAAAATGTGTTCAAAATGGCTTGAGAATTTGCACAAGCAAGAAACTAGACACCATGCCTCCTAACCCATCTCTCAGATCCATCAGATATAGTGGTTTCCCACAAAGAAGTCCCTTCCAAGTACTTTGGCTCACTGGCTGGGCAGCATAAGAGGCGTTTATGTATACATTGGATTATATACAATCTTTGTCTGGCTAAGTCTTTTGCTTTTAAGTTTGTTAATCCTGGTATCTTTGGGTTCTGACTCACAAGTCAGATAGTTATCTTTGGATGTCTGCAGTGATTCCTGCTCTTCGGTGCCTGGACCACCCGCCTCTCGGAGCTCTCCCCCAAGCCCACCTTCCTCCCACTGCAGCGGGCCTCAGGCTGTGACTGACCCACCATCCCCACGGACCAGCTGTCCCTGTCACATCTCGGCAAGGAGGGAATGGCAAAAACCTACACCACCCCCAGCACAGTTCTCATCTGGAACGTGGGCAATGCACACTGTGTTCTCTACACTTTAAAGAACTTACACTCAGTTTAGCTGAATTAATCTGAAATCTGGGCTAATGGTGGATGGACATCTCCTTACTTCCTTTCCCAGAGGCTCCCTCAGCACAGCTTTGCCCCATTCGATTAAAGTCCCTTTTCTATTAGATCAGGTCTTGCCCTGAAGCAGATATTCAGGGGTTTAGGGATATTTAGGTATTTAGAGATATTTACAGTTACAAATATACTCATGCAGGAACTCAATCAAACGGAGGCATTAGCTGCAGGGAAATATTTCATGACCTACAATTTGAAGTGTCCAGGTCGCTAAAGAGAACCATGCTAGTTCATGATTGTTTCAGTGCTAATGGGGAAGTGAGTGAGAAGTACGGGAACATAAAGATTGCTGAAACATGGACGTGTGGCACAGAGTTTGAAAGACTGTGGTAAACAATGTAAGGAGTGACAAGAACAGAACTCTCTTTTGACACAGGCTGCGTTGGGTTGCATATGATGTGGAATTCAGTTTTGTTGATGGATGGAATTTAGTAAAGATAACTTTTTGTCTTGTAGTCCACTTTCTTGAAAGTGGACAACCCACTGGTTGTGAAGAGATGGACAAATATCACAAATTTGTGTGAAATGTTAGAAACTGTCTCTGAGACCAGTTTACTGTAAAAAGTTAATCATTATTCTATGGGGAAAAAATCCCTCATTTTGAGGAGCATTGACTCCTCTGAAAACCTTCTCTAAAAGCTGCCAGTGTTGATTTTGATCCCAGAGAATAATAGAAAGTTGTATGTTGTCATACAAGTCTTCCCACTATTTCCTCGTGGTAATGGAATGAATATTAATACAAAGCCTTCCATGTTCCCTCTTGGAATAAGTCATGTCTAGTACTGATATTCAACCTGGGAAAAATGTATTAGCACCCTGACTTGTACCTAGGCAAGGCACCTAGTACTAGTCTATTCTTGAATTTTTGACTGCAAACTTTTTTTCAGCTGTTCACGTCATGGTTGTCTGTCACCTGTCGAAACATTATTTAATGGGCTTTTTTATCGTCAGACAGTTCTTCACAGAATTTTACCATCTGGCTATCATGGCCTGTTTTTCTGCATGTCATGTGTTTTCCATTTAAAAATTCTGGTTTGTGGTTTAGAAACTCTGTCTGTGACCTCTGTATCTTGAATATTCTCTGCAATTCACCTTCTTCATTACCGTCTTCTAATTCCTCTCATTTCTTCTGATCGCCTCTTATTATACCTGACTAAATAGATTTGTTTATTTTGGCCCTAGTCTAGCCTCTGATCTTGTGCTTATTTAATCCTTAATCCTCTTAACACCTCAATTGAGAGAGATACATTTTTCTTTTTGGGGCATCTGTTCTTTCTAAATTAATTCTTAACTACAATGGTGTCTCAAGCAGCCACTTAATATTGAGATATTCCTCCTTCTTCAACATTAATAGCATTCAAAATTTGTTATTACTGCCAGTAATGCGGTGCTCAAGCAGTAGGTGGAAGACAGAGCTCAGTTAAACCAGGGCTCCTGTAATGTTTTCATTGCTCACATAAATGAAGCCACACACATGAGCTTAGGCTCTGAGACAGAATTTCCTCCAATATACATTTTGCAGCTGGCAAGAGGAGATATGAGGCTTGCTTTGGTTTGGCATTTTGTCCATCAGTAAACTGATGTCCAGGTCTCCCTGTATTACTTGTGAAGAGGCAACAGTGAAGTCAACACTACTAAGTCTTTTCAGTACACGACTCTGAAGGTCACCAGCCACCTTTGATACTTTCCTGTTACAAAAGGAATGAGTCACCCTTAATATTTCTTCCTTACCCCTGTACGCAGGATTAATTTCATAAAAATTGCGTGTACCTCTGCTGCAGTGCAGCAAAGATTGAAGTAACTTATGCATCAATTCACAGATTTATTGTACTTCCTCCATGAGACTAGTGATCAGGACAAAACATGGATCATCAATATAGTGACTGGAGATAATAATTTAGGGGGTTTTTTTCTTTTTTTGTAACTGAATAAAGCTTCTCGGGAAAGATGACCTTGCCTGTTTGCCTAATTTCCTTACTTTGAGACTGTCGGAGGTAGCTGTCAGCCTGTGTGGTGGGAGCATCACCCAGCACACCAAACATCTCTGTCATCTTTTTGGTTTTGTTTTGCGCTACTTTTGTCTGTCATGAATTTACAGAAGCACAGCAGATGCTGGGCATATTGACTGCTGTGCTGGGCTGTGCTGCTTCCTGGAGATCTCCCACACTGCTGACCTGGCTGGCTAAGCAAGCCCTCAGCCAGACGTTGGCACTTTGGTCTCTCCTACAGAGAGCTGCCCTTAGCACCTTCTGCCTTAACCAGTGCAACTCTCCAAGGGTGGCACTCTGAGTATCTCCCACACCATCTGCTCCTGCCAGTGGAAAACATTTCTTCCTAAAAACTGGGCTGTGATGGCTGAAACATGGCTATGCTACAGGCACAGGAAAGAATTGGATTTGTGTTTCAGCTATACATCTTTAGCCTATGATAAACACATTTCAACAACAGGTCTTGAAAAAGAGACAGGAATAAAACCAGAGTCTTACAGATGTACCAGTTTGGATGTTCTTCGTTGCCACACAACTCTTGTAGCAATACTAGAGAAAACACCAATCAGAGTATTTCTCGATCAATAAAACATATAATACACAAAGCTCTTGCTGAAATTACTACTGAATACAACCTTGACAAAACTATGAGGCTGTCCAATTTACCTGTACTTGTCTTAGAAGTGCTTTTCAGGGAAAGATGCTCAACAGAAAACTTAAACAATTCAGTTTTGAACAGATGGCAGATAAAAAGTCATTAAAACTTCAGTCTTTGACTACACTGACCTTAGTGACTTTTCTCAGATTTGGAATTTTTATCAGTCTTCCTACCAAACCCCACTAATTTGTGAGCCTTTGCTGACAACAGTGTCCTGTATATGAGAGGTCTTGTTTAAGGAGAAAAGGCACACTTAAAAAATTTGCTTTGCTTAATATATATGCTGGAAAAATTATGTAATTACTAGAGAAGTAAATACAACTGAAATTATATTTAATGCAGATAGTTCCGGAAAATTCAAGAACATAATCTGACAGTAAATTGTTTTGTTAGAGAAATATATATTTTTTAACATTCTTTTCCTTTTTTGAGCTTTTTTGTTCTTGTTTTGCAAGGGCTTCATACAAGCATTTTGTACATGGCAGAACACGTAAAGAACAGTGACTGAGTTAAAAAAATAGAAATTCTGTGCAATACATGAAGTAGGAAGAGTTTCACTTATTAATTTCTGTCTTCATGATGGACATTAAAAAATTTTACTTAGTTTGCAAACACTTTCCATGCTTAGCTACAATATTAGTGATTAATAAGAGCTTGTGTTTCAAGCAGACAAAGATCTCCTTTTTTGCCTTGAATTAAAGCTGACTTCTGGAACGTGACTAATTTACATTTGCTAATGTGGTGGTAAAAAAACATGCTCATCCACAGCTCAGTGAATGTGAGCAAACACGCCTTGCCATGCCTGGCCACCATCAGGACTGTATTTGCAGTCAGCTTGAACTACACAGCCCCAGACCTTGGCTACAACCTGGCAGAGGGACAATATATAGACATGTGTGAATAATTTTATTATTCCATCATCTGTGGCCTTGGTAATGGTGATATAAAAGCAATGATAAATCACATCTCTGTGTGAAATTGTCACTGTGCTGTCTCTTTACTGCTGTGGTTTTGCAGTAGGGCAACATAAATCCCTTGCTTCTGTACAGACCTAATATCTTTAGAAAGGAAAGGACAAAACTTGTCCTGAAAAGCTCCTGTTTCACACTTCAGTTGGCACTTGAGTTCTTTGAAAGAACACATTACTCAAATAGGTGTGTACAGTTTGATACTGCTTGGCTCCATCATAGAATATGAAACATATATGGGAAATATAAATCCTGCAGGTCTCTTCTAGCTCTGCTAATTCACAGTGAAATGGCAAATTTCAGGTCTTCTACTTTGACTTAGGCTTTCCCTCTCCCCAAGTAAGAACAATGATGCAGAGATACTTGTCTCTGGAGCTTTGGAAATTGGCTGGAAACAAACACAGAAATGTGTAACTACTCTGCCTTTAAGAGAGTAGAGCCTCAAATTTGTGTAGCTTTTCTAGAAGAGCTGCTGAAAAACTTGTGATGTCTTCTCTGCTCTGACAACTGCTTCATAAGTTCAAAAACATTATCTCTGTTCTCATCTCTTTATTAGGTAATTTTAACCACTTTGAAGACCTGGCAAATTCACCTTATTAGTGAGAAAAAAACCCCCCATACATAGTTTTCACAGTTCAAATGTTTCAACATAAAAGCAAATATTTCCTTCAGAAAGATAATTTGCTATCCAAACAAACATAATTAGAAGCAGTCTGGTGAAATAACACTCACAGTCCAATTAGCATATATGAAACTAAGAGAAAATACAAAACTAAACAGTACCTAAAATCTTTTCTGAATGTTCTTGTCTGATTTATTCTAATTCACCCATCATCCAAATATTAGAAGTGAACAAAGCAATCTTGAAGTAATCTTTCCATCCAAAGTATAGACCAAGTCTGGACTGTAATTACTTCTCTTCCTTGAGAAATACAGTAAACAATTTCACAGTGCATATGACTAAGTTTATCACTGGCCATGCTAATTGGTATATACTTTACCCTTGCCATCTCAAAGGAAAAACATTACAAAAGTGAAAGATGCAGAAATAGCCCTCGTTTGTATAAGTTATATAGATGAATAAATGTACCAGTTTGCAGCAATAACAGATCCAACCCTCCAGAGAGCACTGAGTGTTTGTGAACTGTTCAAGCACTCATTAGCTGTTGACATTCTTTAGAAATGAATAATTTATTTGAGTTTGGGAGAGTAGCACATGATCTAATAAAATAAACAAGTCATTGTCATCTGCCAGGTACTGTGCCAGATCTATGACTTAAGCCTTGGTGGAAGCACTAGTGCTATTTGCATAGAATACTCATTTGGTGCTAATGTTCAGAAAGCTCTGCTGACAGCTCTGGCCTCTGCAGGGAGATATGAATCTTCACCTGTTTGCTCCCACCTGCTGCTGAGATCTCTTGTAAACTTAAGGATAGTCCTTGGCCCCTCTAAAAAAAATGAATCATTCCATACAGAAGTATCAACACCAGTCATTCAAAGCATAAGTTGCAGCCTCAACCTTTTTATCAGTACTTATGCAAGCAAGCTAGGCTGTGTCTGTTGTGAAAATAAATACAAGGGGAGTGATTTGTGACTGGTGCCTTCTGCTCTGCTCGGACTGAGGACAAGGGTTGCACACAACATGCTGTACCCAGGCAGCCCTCCTGGCTGAGCAGACTCCAACTGGCACGTTCTGTGCTTCGTGGCGAAAGGCTGTCCGACCCGAGAGGCAGCCACTCCTGTCTTTCAGTCCTCACCTCCAGAGACAGCTGGCTGGTCCGGTGGAACTGACTAGGACTTGAAAGATTTATCTTTAACACCATCACAAAAAACTGCATCAGCTCCCTCAAGCACATTGCCTTTACTCACATCCTTGCTATTTACCACACTCAAGGGTTTTGTTTTGCCCAAAGGACATGAACAGAGCACCAACTAGAGGGAACATTTTAAAAGTTCATGGATTTGTAATAAAATTGCAGATTACACCAACTGTTACACCATGGGAACTAACAAAATGCATAATATGAAATTGAACTGACTTGCTAGTTGTCATACAAAAAAAAAAGCACGAATTTTTAAATGTGCAAAGCATCAGTTCTCAGAGCAGGAACTAATTAAGCATGCACTTATGAGCTATGATCTTATGAAACAAGAATTAATGAAACTTCAAAGTATTACCTTTTGAAGTACAAAGCTGGCAAAAACAGCTCCAGATAATTGCCTAACTACTCAGAGACAGGACCCAGTCTAGGCTCCAAGCCTGGTTTAAAAATCCATCACCACCCTCTCCTGTAGCTGCAAGGAAGTGGACAATCAATCTGGAATAACTTCTGATAGTGGTGTTTAAGGACTTGCTCCCCAACATATATACTTATATAATACGGACAACCTCCAGCACGAAGCAAGGAATAGCATCACTTTGCCAAGAGGAAACAGCTGGGGGCTGAACTACACAAAGCTGTTCAGTCCTGTGTCTGCAAGAGAGTGTTTTGAAGTTAACAGAGAGAAGAAAATTCCAGATTTTGGCAGCTGGAACTTTACAGCTTTGCTATCTGGAACTTCATAAACCAATGTTTAGGAGTTTCTCTAGATAATGTACCAAGGGAGTGACAAAACTGAGGGTTGGAGTGTCCAACTCCTGTTGCTTCTCTCCCTGCCTAGTGAAGACTTAGTTAATACAAAGCAGGACAGCTACAAAATGAAAATCAGGGACACATCCAGAAATAACAAATAGTCTGGTAGCTAAGGATGCGTGCCAGACGTGCAGAAGACTGCCTTGTAGGTCCTGGCTCTGAACCAAGGCCAAGCAAGGACTTGGGTTTGGTATCCAGCACCCGTATCAGCAGGTTACAGAGGTCATACAAGGAGCACTTGTATCCTCCATCAGCAAAAATATTTTACTAGGCTAGAGAAACACTGTGAAAAATTACTTGGTTTGGAATTTTTCACAATTTATCAGTATAAGATGTGGCACTGCAAAAAACCCAGGGATGGGGCTACCTGGGACAGAGAATGAACTTTGAGGTACTTTTTCAGTTCAGCCCTATCACCTCACCTGAACTTCCAAGGCTCAGTAACAAATGAGAAACTGTCATTTGCTACTGTTTAGACTCTCAAAATGTTCTTAATGCAAAAGATGCTGTTGCTGATTTTTTACTTTGACCACAAATTGCACCTCACAAGAATCAATTGCTATCTGGCTTGCAGGACCATGGGCATAATGCATGTAATAAAATAAATGGCTTATGTCCTGGTAAGAAAAATACAGCCATTCTCACATTCTAACTTTCAATAGCTTCAGAGTCATTTATATGAAATATAACTCTGTAACATTCAATATGTTCTGTCCACCCAAAATTCAGATAAGTACTGACTTCTACTAAATGAACTTTAAGTCCTTGTGTCAGGGAAAGCTTTTACAGGAACTGTGTCAGACAAAGACTTGGTAGGAACTACAGATTCTAGCCACCCTCAGAAATGTCTCTATAAATATGAATATAGTTTGCATACTACCAGTATTTATTATGTGCCTTGAGGAAGAACTTCTCAGTCTAACATATTAAATGCACTTTCTTCCTCCAGGTACTGTAGGAGAGCAATAAGTGACATTCCTAGCCTCTGAGGTGAAGTTTATTATTTTAATAGATCTCAGGTGACTGTGTGTGAAGCATGACCAACTTTGGGACTTCAGCCTGGGTTCATTTTACACAGCACTAGAAAATGGTACTGTGCAACATTATAGCTCAAACTTCCCAAAGAAAGTCTGCATACTGATTTTAGATGTAAAGAGATAATTTTCAACACTTCATAGCTTGCTCATGCACCCCAAGTTAGGATTTAGAGTATTTCACTGTTGACCTACTCCACTGTATCTTATCACCCACTTTACCTCTTGCTGTGTGAACTGCTGCCTCCCCACATTTCACACTGTGAATCATAAGGACTTTGAACCACATCTGAGATGTCTGGAGTTTTAGTTTCTCCCAAATCACTGTGACTTTAGCTTCTTCAACAGCTCTGGTTTTGATCTGATTTATGAGTACTTGTCCTTCATATTTTTACTGCGCTATCAAGGAAGGAAACAAAAACTGTCATAGAAATTATTGTTTTCATACATATACTGGAAATCCAGATAAGGACACTGGATGTAGATTTAAAACTTCTTCCTTTTATTTAAAACTAGTAGGATTATTTTCGTTAGAACATCTATTAAACTTTGCTCAACTTTTTGTAGATATGCTCTTGCCCTTTTTCTTCAGATGGAAAAATATTTTCCAAGGACATTTGGATATATTTCAAACATATCCATAACCATTGCACAGTCATGAAATATGCAGGATCATATCCTCAGCTGGTGTAAACTGATGACAATCCATTTCTTTCAAAGCTAGCTTTGTGCAACCACCCTGTTTTTTGCCAGTTGTGGCTCAAAAACTATCTGGAAAACAACCACTTTGGAAATGTTTATATGCCTGGCTGATCTTATTCTATCCTCTTTTGTTTACATCTTGAATATTTTGGACCAGATATATGATTAATTCAGTGGAAATTTTATCCTGGTTACTCACGAGTTTCTTTACAGTGGTTTGATTTCACTTCAGGGAGTGGAGAGATTGTGTTTACTGATGGAGGAGAACAAAACAGCAGCGATAAACTCCACTCTTTGACACTGCTGAGCACAGGAATGCTGCATTCCGCTCTGTCAGCATTGCACCATACTTTCATATTTCTCCTCTCACAGCTTACCAGGGATATTCAAGATTCCTGCAACTCCCAAAGTACCCAAATCTTCAAGACTGAGGCCAAAATCAAGTTATCACAGTAAACTTCAATGAATTGTTGCAGCTATTCAAACTGTATTTATAGGTCAAGAGGAGGATTTGGTTTGTATTTTCCTCTTTGAAGCCTCAGAACATATACTTTTTAACAAGATATTATCTTCTAATTAGAAAAAAAGAAAAGGCTTTCTGGCCCTAAAATCTATGGCGTGCAAAATAAACATACAAGCTTTCTTCTTTCATGTTTTCCAGACCAGACATCTTTACACTCCTGGGAAGATGTACCTCCTGTTCCTATCAAAGGGAGACAGTGAGGAGGGGGATAGGGGAAGCCGGGGCTTTCAAAATTGGTTTATTGGGGGTTCAATTGTAGACTCTGTAATGCTGCTTTTGTTTTACACAGACATCAGGACTCGCAGCTTCCTTCCTTCCACAGACTCCAAACCTCCCTTGTCCTCCCCAGCACTTGTGTGGCTATCAGAGCTTTCAGCTACACAGAAGCTGTTATGTGCAGATCCAATCTCCAACAGAGCCCAGCTAGGTGGGGAAGCACATCTAGCTTTCATGAAAAGCTAATTCGAACACAAGCTATTTTCCCAGCAGCTCTCCCTGCCACTGCCTACTCTTGTAAGACTGGGCAAAAGTCGCTCCCTTTTGCACTTTAAAGAAAAGTTTTAATGCCACGATACTAGCACTGGAAATGATCTTTACATGGATACCTTAGGAATACTTCACTGTATGAAACAGAGGTTGAGAGAATATCCTGTAGTCAACTGAATGGGTGGGGAGAGGGTGAGCATGTGAATTTAACTCCCACAATGCTGCTCAAGGCACTGTAATTGTTCATAAGCAACAGGAATTCAGTGAAAGCACATCAAGTGTTTTCAGCTGTCTTTTAATGAGAAATAGCAGGTAGAAATAGGCAGAGGAGAGAAGGAGCAGCTCACCACAGACCACCAGAGCACCACAGAGACCTTTTGTCAGGAGAGTTTAATTCTGTAAAGCTGAATTAACTTCCTGATCTAACCAGATCTACACACCCAGAAGTTATGAATGAGACCCCCAAAATCAGGAGAATGGTTTTAATGTGAGACTTAAGAAAAATATGACCGTTTTATTTGCTTTCTGGGTGTTCAGCCTCCAGGGTTAACATTTCCAAGCTTCTGTTTGTAATCACAAGGTCTAGAAACCCACTATTTAACTGAGATTTGTACATGCTTCAAGGGCTGAGGTGTGAAGAAAAAGCCTGAGCCTTGTAAGAGATGTGATGAAGTCGTCATAGTTGGCAGTGCTGGGGATATTATATAGTTTGGCCCTGTCCAGGATTAAAAAATTCTCTCCAGCTGCTGATCTGACAAATTCTCCTGGTCTCTACTGGAGATATCTCTCAGTCTCAGGCAGTTCCTACACCTCTGCACAACTCTTCTGAACTCTGAAATGTTTAGAGTTTATTCCACAGTAAACTGAGCTCAACCCTGAAGGGGCTGACCAGCCAGGAAGCCAACATCAACAGCTTTTCACAGTTTGGCTGGCCCCAAGGGTGCCAAATATACCATAGCAGATATAAATCTGAGACATATAATATTATTGCAAAAAGAGAGCTAATTTTCTCAACATCTAATTTGAATTCTCTAGCAGTTTCACTTAGAAGTGTTGTGCTGGTTTCATCTCAACATTTAATGAATACTGATTTTTTTAAAGAAATTGTTTATTTGCATTAAAAATTTACTTCCCCGCACTCCCCAAAGTATCAAAAGAAATTGAATGTTAGATTTATAATTAATGTGGTTTGGATTTTAAAAGAAATTTTTTACAGCAAAGAACATTTCCATAAATCATGTCCATGATTGAAAAAACATGGTCATAACTGAAGACAAAACTGCTTCATTTTGCATCTGTTTCACATATATAAATATGTCAGGTTTACTTAGAACACACTGATAATGAGGAAGAAGGGAAGAAAATGATAAAAATAGCCTAGGTTGTATCGGTACATCCTTTATTATAATTCTCTCTGGTACTATTGTGACCACTCACTACTTTTCTTGCCTGGTTTAGTCAATTAAGCTATTAAAAAGTTAAAAACCCCCCAACTTTTATGGAATTAAGGTCTTAGTTCAACCCTAGAAAAGAGCTGGCACGTGCAATGCGTTGTTGACTTATTTTCTTCTGACCGTTTCAGAGGTAACAGCCCTAAATTAGCTCATCACAGAAGTGATTTCTTTCTGCTCCCACCAGATGTGTTCCTGTTGGTTGCTGTGATTCAGGATCAGTGTTGGTAGGGCAGTGCCAGTTTGCACCATGAGAGAATCTGCCCAGTGCTCCCACAACGCAGCAGAAGTGAAGAGAAGCAGTTTGCCAACAGAACCTCTTATCGAACGCAATGTCCTACTTGTAGTGTTATTCCATAACATAACACATCTTCCAAATAAATAACTTTGCTGCCTAGTCAGCCAGCAGCCTGCTGTTAATAAAAAAAAGGAACACTAATATGTTTCTTCTAATATTTTTAATTAAAATATACATCTTTAATATATTAGACTTCTTTTTACCACAGCAGTTTGGCATGAAGCATCAGAGAGAAAAAGAATATACAGCAAAAATAAATTAAGTGTTTGACCTACCACCATCTTGATGGGAAAACATATGAAGCAAATTATTCAAACAGAGGTAAGCAATGTGCTACATAACTCTTTTCTCCCAACAAGTGTGTAGTTGGTGTGGCTAATGTGAAGCCTACCTCTTTCACACATAAAGTTATTTCCAGGCTCTTTCCATTTATAGTGAAATCTCTTTCAGTTTACTTAGGACTTAAGGATTTAACTGTGCGCTTAAAAAAATAAGCATTTCTTATTTTCTACAGCTTATTTTAGGAACAATACATTGTTTAGGGAAAAAAGCCCATCTGCTTGTTGGAAATTTCTGCTGATAGGTATCCTGTCCTTCAGTGGTAAGCTATATTTCTTTTTGTGATACATCCATTTACAAAACAAAGCGGTGGAGGGGGGGGAATCGTTAAACATTTTCAAGAAATGGTAGGTAAGGTAGCTAAGAAGTAAAACTATCGCTAAGTTTTCAGGTGTTTAGGTAAATTTGCAACCAGTTTGAAAGCTCGAAAGCATCTAAATGAGACTCCAGCCCTTACACTGCTCCCCCATCCAGCCTCCAGAGGCTCCGACAGCCAGCGCGTGGCAGCCTCATTATTGCTCTGTGCTTCTTTTTTATTTTAGTTGGCGTTTATTTACTTGCTGAGGGCAAGGTATCTTCCAAACTAAGGCAAACCACATTTTTAGAGGCACAGGAAGCAAGAAGAGATACAATTTGTGCTGACGACATGGAAAGCGGATTTTGTTTCCCCACAGCCCCAGCAGCCGCTCCGCTCCCCGGCCACAGGGCCCTGACATGGCCGCCCGGCCGGGGCCAGGCCTGTGCTGCAGCCCACAGGCTTGGCTGCCAGGCCACGTGGCATCACAAAGCACAAACATGTGGGAATATCGTGTCCATTTGGGATCGGCCGCCCCCCACCCATCCCAATGTCCTGACTGACACTGGAAAGGGCTTTAAAGATCCTGTGCTCTCCCCACAGGCCAAGGCTGGGCTGCGAGCAGCGCACAGCCAAGGCTGTGCTCCGAGGGGCTTCTTGGCCAAAAGGGCCTTGTAGCAGGGAAGGACCTGGCCCCACTCCCTTCCTGGGGCCAGGAAGCATCGAGCCAAGAGCCAAAATGGAACTGTCCTCACTGTCCTCGCTGGTGTTACCAGGGGTCCCTGAGACGCTGCCACCTCCAGCCCAGCACCACGGCTGGCCCGGCACAGCCCCACTGGCACTGCCCGGTCCCAGTCTGAGACTGAGGGAACACAAAGCTGGACAAAATAAAGGGCCCAGGGGAGGAGAAGGCAGGACAAAGGAAAGCAACAGAGTTAGAAATAAATATAAATAAAACAACAGAACAACAGAAACAGGAGGGTGGATCTGGCAAAAGCCTGGGCTGCTGGCAGCCAGCCTAGCACAGGACACAGCCCGCAGCAGAAGGCTGTCCATGCACCAGGGCTGGGAGGATTTCGGGAGAGCCATGTCTGTTGCTTTCCCTCTGGCCCCTGAGCAAACCTGAGCCCTCTGCACCTCCGTGCTGACCAATTTGGTGTGTCTTCAACGGGCAGAAACAGCCCAGTGAGGAAGGACATGCCAGGGGCCCGAACAGCTGGAGAAATGTTCATACTCCTGACAAGCAAATGGCCCAATCATGAGATTTTCCCCCTAATATGAATAAGCTGTATGAGAAGTTGGTTTTGAATGAGCAAGGCTGCAGGATTGAGCCTAGGGACCACCTTATGAAGATGAAATATTTCTTCTGATTTGGTTTTTGTATTCCAAGCCCTTGCATTAGCCAATCTTCTAAATAGCAGCAATGCCAAACTTCCTTCCAGGCTCAGTCAGATGGCTTTAGGTGCCCAGCCAAAACCAAAAAAGAATTTATTGTGTGCTGCTATCTCCAGTTCCTAACAATATATTAGTCAAAACCTGAAAATTTTAACTGTGCCAAACATTCTTTATCAAGGAGGTACCTGGATAGGAACCTTAATTTTTGAGTGTTTCTGCAAAGAATAAACTACTGCTTAATGGTAGAAACATTACAAGATGGATATATTCTGGCTCTAGAAATTTGAATTCTGTGCTGATTTAACCCCATATACACAGGACATAAGAACAGCTATACTGGGGTGTATCTAACCACCTCCAGCCTGCAGCAGTCTCTCAGCTGGCACACAGGGAAGTAAAAAAATTTAAAAAAAACCCAAAAAAACCCGACACCAAAAAAACAAAAACAAGCAAACAAAACAACAAAAACAACAAAACCAAACCAAAAAAGGGAAAGGTGTTGAATACTCCCAGTCCTGGGAGTGTTCTCCCAGTCTCCATTTTCAGCTCCCCTTATTCTCCATCCCAGTCCCAGTCTGGTTTGCTCCCTAACCCTCAGAGGGTCTCTCTCATGAGTCTTTCTCCAGTAGTGCCTGGAGCCCATGTGAAAGCCTGACACCTAAAATATTCTCAGCCTAGAGGATCTTCTGCTCACCTCTTGGAGAATGTGGGGTTCTGGGCCTTGGTCCCCACAGCCCTTACCTGTGAACCCCTTGTTCTCCTGTTAGAGACAGGCAAGAATCAATCCCAGTCCACCCACTTACAGTTTTCTAAACTTAAAAGTAAGTTGTAAGGCATTGTGCTTTTAAGAGGTGGGGGGCAAATGAAGAAAAAAGCAATTAGGAGGTAATAGCTCTGCTGGGAGAGCTATTGAAACACTTTGATTTCCACATTAAACCAGCGAAACTCTGATGTTTCCAAGTTCACTGGGATGTGTGTCCAAATTGACCTTTTATTGCATATGGTCAAGTGCTGTGAAAAATCCCACCACTTAGCATCTCTCTGCTATCTCAGCCACAAGCAGGGAAATTCTCCCCTTCAAAGAGAACCATAAAAAGAGATAACAGAGACAAGGGCTTCTGTGCCATCAGCATTTCAAACTCCACATCCCCTCAGGAAAAGAGGGGGTTTTTTGTAAGGGAAAAGAGGTTATTTGTAAGAGTAAACTGATCAATGGTTGTAGTTTCTCACTCCCCAATCTTGTGCAACCCTGAGAAGAAATGCCTCCAGGCTCTCCACCTGGAAAGTGTAGTAGCAAACCAGTGCAGGTACAATTCTCAGAGTACTAATCTTACACCAGTGGCATTGGTAAATTATTTTACCAAATACACAGGATTGCAATTCTCCCACATATCTACAGCGCAAACACAGATTTCTACCCAACTCTTCCACACTTTCAGCCCCCTTTTTACCAAGGAGTGTGATTTTTCTTACACTAATAGATCTATAGTCAAAACTGCTGCTGTGTACTGAATGCCAAAGTAGATGCTGCTGTGTGTGGGTGGGAGGGGAAGGAGTCTGCCAGTATAGCACATTTCATTCAGGGAACTGGTATAAACTACATACAGACAAAACACTAGCTTGCCAGTATAAGCTGTGGCTACACTAGGAAAGTTTGCCAGAATAGCAAACTGCCAAATCTTTCTAGCACAGACAATCCATGCTATCCCACAGATAAATGTTGCTTCAGACATTAACTCTCTCTAGTCTCACCATACTGCACGTAGGAGCCGACACACAGAAGAGATATGCTACTGCTTTTCTCCATAATCTGTTGCAGGTCAGCAATTTCAGGAGGCCCAAACTCTTTTGAAGAAGATAGGAAGGGAAGAAGCATTTGGAGGCTGGGTTATGCTCTTCTACATTTGCTGTGATGGGACAGCTGCACTAGGGAAGATCCCTGCCACATAAAGAGACAGAAGACCTGGTTTAGCTGTGTTAGAAATGGAGCTGCCATTTCATTCTCCTTAGTTGGAAGAGTCACTAGGATCCTCAAGTGATTTCATCAAGCTGTCTTCTATCATTAAACATGAAGGAAATAAATTTTACTTGCAAGTGAGAGAATTGGACAACAGCTTGATGACGAGTTGGAATAAGAGCAAAAAAGGGGGAAAAAATCCCCTGGTATAGCAAAAGTAATCTATTTCACACTGTTTCTCACATGTTTGTGCAGGACCTTTTCAAGTACCACCTATGGACATCTTTCCTATACTTTTACCCAGAGTAAACGTCACAAGAGTAGACATAGAAAGGCCAGAACATTTGGCACAGTCAATACCATAGATACAGAAGTGGGATTATCAATTTTACACAGTGCATTCCTTATTTTTTTTAGGTGGCACTTAAATTTAAAGTCAAGAGCTTTGTTGGGAAAACATAAAATATAGTATCATATAATCACATCCGAAAACACAACAAAAATTATTAGAAAAATCATTCTGTATTTAAAGCATTTATCACAGCCTGAGAAAATCCTTTTTATTGTTCAAAGTAATGATTGGTCTCAGCATCTGAAAGCAGATATAGGGAGGCAAAGAAGCCAATCAGTCATTTACCAAAGCAGAGTGTTGCATATAGGGCTCTTTCTATGCAGGTTGCTTTTTTCCTCACATTCACAAAATCTTGATAATTAACATGCTAAGAAGATTTAAACGCAATTGGTCTGGAGTACAGGAAATTACACCATTAAAACCACCAGGAATAACCTGACTTTACAAAATTTTGAAGGTGATGCTCCAAGAACTTTAAACGGTGGCTCATGCTCTTGTCACAGCAAAATTTCTGATATAGGTTTAAATTCCAATCTCCCTCTCCATTTTTCTGGTTTTTGAGAATTTTTCTTTCCATTTTGCAGGTCTGCTTACTTATTCCATGTATGCATTTCTGTTCATTCACTCACATATCATCCAGTATTTTATTAATCTAATTTCTGATAAAAATGAAGTCTTCTGATTTCCCCTGCATCCCCAGGCTGTCTGGCAATTGGTCTTACACGGTTAAAGGGAGATGACAGTTTATTAAGCATTAAGCTACAGACTAATGAGTTCTTGCCAAAGCCTGTCAAAATTAATTCATTTTCCAATGCAGTGAATGAGTGGCTGAATGGATCAATACAATTGCCTGCAATCAGTGCTCCTCCACAATAAATGCAGGAAAGCACTGCCTCTTCTACTCTGCTGTATTTGCCATTAGTGACTGAAGTCTCAAATTACCCAGATTCTCTTCTGATGCAAAAAAGGTTTGCCAGGGAGGGTGAGGAAATTCAAGCAAAGTAAATAACAATGTTATTAACTAATTTCTTATTCTCTTTCAACATTTTCCCCAATATTGCCCACATTTGTCAGCACTCAGATTTCATGTCTCCTTTGACTTTCAGGAAGAAATATTTCAGTTTCTCGTAAGAACCCGATCTTGGCTATCTGACCATTGTATGGGATCTGGCTTCAGAGATAGTGCCACAGATTTCTGGGAGGGGACCCAAAAAGAAAAAATAGAAGAAGCAGAGCAAAGGGCTTCGTGTCAGTGGAAATACACATTCATGGGTTAGGCACTCTGCAGTGTGAGCCAAGCTGTTAGTGTGTTGCCACCAGGTTATCTAGTCTAATTAATTTTAAACACCACTCTTTATTATTAAATTTTCTTTCACAGCTTTGTCTGTAATTCCTGAGTTCCTGAGCTGGTCACTGTGACTCATTCTCCTGAATGCTGCTGTTCTGTCCCCTTGCAATTAAAACAAAATTTAAAAATCCCCCTTCCCCACTGCCCCAGCCATCTTTCCTGAGAATAGTGTGACCTAATTCATAGCAGTTCTGGAAATGCAGAAGGCTCTGGGACCCCTTTAACAAAGCCACTGACTGATTTAAGAGGCGATTCTTATTTATTATACATTATGGTAATTCATTTTTCATTGTTTGGGAGGTTCAGGGGGCTTTGTGTTACCTTTAAAGAAAGTGCTGACAAGCTACCACAAATGTAAGGAGAGAGGCCACACAAGAGGAGGAAAAGAAACCCAGTGCTAATGGCTGTTTGCTCGGATATGGCTGGTATCCCTTCAGTCAGTCCATACTTATTTAGGAACTCAAGGAATATTACAATTGTGGCAACTAGTCAGGGACTACACCATTTTATAAATTGCTTCACTTATTCATAGCAAGTGCTCAAATCCAATGAATGCCCTGGTTTGGGATGTGACACCGAAGTGCAGAGTCCCCGAGGAGGGCAGGGAGCTCTGCCCAGCCCAGCGCTCAGCACGCAGCGATGTCTGGCTGCTGCATCTGTGCTGTGCTGGGGTGTGACCCGTGCTAGGCACTGCCTTGTGCTGCAGCCCAGCCCAGCACCACTGCCTTGGCTCTGCACACAAACGAGAGAGCTCCTCTCTTCGGACTTGGACATAGGAAGCAGAGCCCAGTTTTCCTTTTCCGTGTTTACTTATTTCTCCTGTCTTCTGCTTTTAGACAGATGAAATTTATTGGCTTTCTAGGACCAAGAATTTAAAATATTGAGAATGATCCCATCTCAAGGTATCTTCATAAGCAACCTCCCTGAGAGATACCAGTTGTTCTGTCAACAGCAGAGCCAGCAAAGCCTGCTTTCCTGAGAATTTGTGCCTGACACTGAACTGCTGCACGGATGCGCTGCTATCTGCAATAAGAGATTAGCATTCACTACAGCCTGTTCTTTGGTAGTGACCCAAGTTAAGACCCTTTTCTCTGCTGGGTTATTTTTACAAAACAAATAAAAATGGGAGCTATTTTAGAATTCTCCCCTTCTGCAGACTTTGGTTTAAGCATCACTGGATGAGGAAGGAGGCAAACTGACAGCCAAAAACCCCCTTCAAGAATGAGCATTAAGTACCATGTAGAGCAAAGGTGGGGAAATCTAATCAAATCTGCTGCTGGTAAGAAACAAACAGAATAATTTTTCAATGACTAGCTTAAACCAGTTAATAAACTGTGAAGTATTTATAAGATTCAGAAAAGGAAGAAAAAAGAGCAATGTAAAAAATACCACATTAATTACAGAATTATATCTCATGCATTCTAAAATAGATATAAATATACTAAGACAATAGTGATATTTTCTCACTTCTTTTATACTATTTCCACATTTCATCACCAGCTAATTCTAAGATACATTTTTATTTCCTTTCAGTTCTGCATGCTGTAGAGATAACATTATAGAATAACTTTTCCAGTCCCAGGCCCCACATTTTCCTATGCTCAGTTACAATACACATACATCTGGATTATGAACAAAAAAATAAAAGGGAACAAACAGCACATGTTTGAAAGACTAAAGAATAACTACTTTCAAGCCAATATCTCAGTACTTTGAGGAAAAGGGAGGAAGGGGAGAACAAGGAAAATGAAAAGGACTGAGTCAGTTTTAGAGCTTTTACAGATACTATTATACGGTCCAGCCTGACACCAACATGCTCTTTCAGCAAGAAAGATACCCACATTCAGAGTGCTCTTTTGATGGCCGTGCTTAGAGCTGAAGTTATTTTATTTTTTCATCAAATCCGCAGCTTGATTACCAGTCTGTCAGATTGAAACTATTGGCCTAAGTAACAGAGCTCCCTCTAATGGTGTTTCTATAGTTATACTGATTTATAGTAGGTTGTGTTTGTGTTCTTTCTACTTGTTGCTAGTAAACTTTACACCAAGCTCAGGACTGCCTTTGTTGGATATATTTGTGTTTATTCATTCCCATCTGGTACGACAGCTTTTCCTTCTGAGACAGGAGTGGTTCATTGCAATGGAGTCTCAATATCAAAGGAAGCTTGTGCAGAAGAGGATCATTATTATGTATTAAGCAGCCCAAAAAGGGAGCAAAAGCATTAGCATCTGGGTAGTATTTTGTAAGGCTTTTTCTCCTGTTCCTTGCTTGCAAAAAGCATACATTAAGAAAGATAGCAATACTTTGTGTGTTTGGATTTTTTTTATTAATTTCGCATCCTGGCATCCCACCATGGGAGAGGCTGCTGTTGTCTTTGGGATAATGCCAGGCATATAATTGTTGAGGTGGATTGAAGGTAATTCAAGATTCAAAGAGTAAATTTGAGGAAAAAATTGTAAGCACTTAACAAACCTAAAAGATAATATGACAACTTGCTAATGTGGAACATTATTTCATTCACTTCATCTAGAAATTGGCCAAAGGCAGGCTTATTTCAGATAATTCTCCCTGACCCATGCCACTTGTTGCAAGTGTTGCAAGACACAAAGGCTAACTACTCCTAATTTTGATCCAAATAAACAAAAGTACAACAAAAATTCTGCTTGTTTTACTCCCAAAGCACTCCAGTTTTGCCCAGGAGAGTTCTAAATATTCCAGTTAGACCAAAAGTAGAAATACTTTGCAGTATCTCATCTTTCTCTTCATTTGTACACATAACCAAGCTTAGTAAATCAGTAAAATTACTGCTCCTCAGTGAAGGACTAAGTAACATGGAAGGGATATTGCCAATATGAAATAAGAGGTATTGACATGGTCCTGTAAAGAAGTCAGCACCATTAATTCACTCTTTAGTAGCAGTATGAAATTCATGCACACAGCTTAAACAAAACAGAACTGGACAGAAACTTTACTGTGCAATGTTGAAAGAACGAAGGTAGGACCATCTGTCCAAGAAAAATTAAAAATAAAAGCAGGAGGGAAGGGAACAGAAGCTATTGGAAAGGAACCTGGCTTTGCAGAACTGCAACTATGCACAGCTTTGTTTATACTTATTTTGTGCTTTATAAAAAATTATGAGTATATACCACATTGGTTTAAGAAAAAAGAGCAGCAGGAGTACTGAGAGAAATAAAACACACCCTTGCCTAAGTATCTTGGTCTGTGTCCCCAGGGAGAAAAAGCATTTTTAGTGGTCAGGCAAAAAGGAAAGCAGGAATTCATTATTATTATTTTTGTACAGCTACGTTCTACATGCAAAAGGCGAGAATATACAGAAGGCACTTATTTTTGCCTTCCCATGTACTTCATTGGTAGCACAACTGTAAGTAACTAATTTTCTTTCTGCCTTGTACCTGCCTACAAAAGCCTTGGCCAGTAATCAGCTCCTTTTTTAACTTCTGGGAGTTTTTTAGCTGGTATTGTTGAATATCGATGTCTTTGAAAAATCGTTTCGCAATTTCAAAACCCTGGAAAACAAGAGCCAACAGAGGCATGGTCCTGCAGCTGGGGCACTGCAGGTGGACAGGTTTCAGGTCCCACTTAGGTCACAGTAATGGGTGGCAGTGGGTGGCACTGGCAGTGGCTTATTTGATCCTAAGCTACCATCTTATTTGAGTTGGAAAAAACGCCTATTTGTGGTTTTCAAATTATGGAATGAACTTAATTAAACTGTAAAACATTAAACAACAGCAGGAAAGATGATATCGTTGTGGGGAAAAAAAAGAATAAATCAAGTTCTTTAGTGACTTGGAGAAAATAAACGAAGTGGTTGTAAAAATAAACCAAAAATTTCCAGTCCCATCTACCACCTGTTTAGTGCAGAAAGCAAGGTGAGTTTATCTTTTTAGAGAAAAGTTTCTGTAAGGGAAAAAAAGAAAAGCTGATATATAGATGCATGTCCTTAAGAAAGAATATCAGTTCTTTTCTCTTCTTTTTCTCTTCTTCTTCCCCTCTCCCCTGATGTCACTCTGTCATGCTAAGAGCCGCACACTTCGAAGAGTTCAAATGTTTTTCCAAAGCTTAAGAAACATGATAAAATGTGGAGCATTACAACATTACCACTCTAATTTATCAAAAGTTTGGAATGTTTCTCAATATGTGTGAGTGGGAAGGCAGAAAAAGGCATTTTCGACATGTAAAATCATGACTGGAGAACTTTATACAAAGGGCAGGCAAAAAGGGAGAGCAAACGAAAAAAATAGAAAACAATAAAAGGAGAAAAAAATGTGGTGTAGAAACAAATTCACAAGAATATCTGACATAAATTTTTTACAAAATAAAAAGCTGTCATAAATTGTAAAGATTTCCTGCATAATAATTGAAAGAAAAAATCAGATGAAGTCGGACATGGGACAAAAAAATGTGTTTCTACCAGCTGTCATGAAAATATTGCACAATGACTGGCACAGAAAACTAACCCTGAGTGGTTTTGGGTCTTTTTCTGGTGGTTTTGGTTTGGGGTTTTTTGTTTGGGGTTTTTTTTTTGGTTTTTTGTTTGTTTTTTTTTTTTTTTTTTTTAGTATACCCAATGCATCAGAAAAGCTAAACTGGAAAAAGAAGTTACCACTTTGTATTTAACTTTCAAACAAGCAAAAGCCTGATTCTTCTCTTTGTGCAGTGCAAAACAGCTGCAGACAATGTCCCACTGAGAGATGAATTCAGCAAGGCACTTAGCAGTGTGCCCAGCTCCAGCTCAGAGACGCTGCTCCGCTGGGTCAGGGAAATTCTCCACCAGGGCTGCAGCGAAAATCAGGGACAATCTTAACTTCTGGAGAAGAAGCTGTCAGTAAGGAATTAAAGTCCTTGGTCTTTAGAGGACTCTTGGAACTGAGTAAATCACACAGATTGACCAGGAATGTGAGGACAAAGGCTGTCAAAGGGATAGGCTGGGACGGTGTAACACCTTACAAACAAGGAAAGCAATTTCAAAACCAGTATGGTATTTGACTGGCAGCCAATACATTTTCAAAATAAATCGAATGTGCTCCTGTCATCTCCTTTTCATAAGAAACCTGGCAGCCACATTCTGCGCTAGTTAGAGTTTACGTAAAGTCCCCGGTTCCCTTAACATAGTGAAAACCCAGCCTGCACTGCAAGTATTTGCACTGTTCATCTAAACCATACTTGCATCCTCAAACACACTCTGTTTTCCCATGATTTTTCATCATATTGCATTCATGAAGAGCCTTTAAAAAGTGATCTACTGATAAAAAAATCTTTAAAAATATTTCTTGCAGTGAGTGTTCTCAGGAACATCATAAATAGATGATTGATTCTGTATCTATAATTGAATGCTAAACCAAATCTGATCATTTTCAGAAAATAAATTAACTGATCTCATTAAAATTTGGAATTAATTATTCCTGAGATTCATTTCACTTTAGTACATTAATAGGTTCTTAGTATGGTATTGCTCTTTTTCCAAGCATGATGTATTTGTATTGAGAATTGATATTTACTAAACAGAAAAAAAAATATTTCAGTATTAGTTGAATTATGAGTAACAACTGAGTAATTTCCAGAGATTAAGCAGAGCGGGAATTGGCAACAAGTTGTGGGAGGAGCAGGAAAGCAAAGGTATGGCTAATCATTGAAAGGGAGGGAAAGATGCATGCAAGAATGGTGCAATGAATCTACGTTTAGAAAGCAATGAAGCAATCAGCCAAAATAGATAATGAAGGGCCTTGCCATGACACACAGTAATCAGCAGCAACCAAAGCTGCAAGTGGAGACACCGTTACACTGCTTTATACAAGTTGACAAATCCAAATGACCTACGTTCGATTAGATTTTTAAAAATTCAATTATATATAAAAGTCTGGATTCTTAATATCAGACTCTTGATTATAATTTGGGGAAGTTTCCATTAGAAACAGCCAAGACCAATATAGCAGCAGATTATTAAGTGAGAGAAAAAATGCAATGGATAGAGTGTCATAAATGTCTTTATAAGGACAAAGTGCAAGTGATTGCTGGATAAAAGCTAGAACCAATTTTATTTAACATTTTTATTAATATCTCAAAGAGGGAGCCCACAGCACACTAACTAAATATGCATGACACATTAATTAGGAAGCGCTGCAAATATCAGAAAAAAATGTTTAAAACCCCAAAGAGCAAAAATAAATAGAGTACCATCCAACAAATATATGCTAATATCCTGGAAAAAGAGATGGTTAAATTCTGCACTGAAATTGGAGGTCTAGTGGCTTTTACAATATATGCCAAAAGCAAATTAACTGTGCAACACTTCCTTCACATAATCTGACACGGGGAGAAACCATCCTGAATATTTTGTGCATCTCCTTTGAGACAGGGAAAGATATTCAAGCCTCACTGTGGCAAGGTTAGTTCTTCACAATGATGCAGCAAGGCAAGAATGCTACATTTGGCTTGGATTTATCTAGATAACCAGGTGAATTATTATGCTTTTTCCTCTCTAATTCCTATAGCTTACATCTTTCCCCACTTTTAAACCAGAAGAATCCTCCCACCAATCCCAAATATGAATTCTAATTGAAAAAGAGATCGCAATGCAGGTTGATTGCTGTGTTTTACAAGTTATTTGTCTAAATTACGTGGCCTATGTATGAATAATTACTCTTTATCATTCAGTTTGCTCTCTATAAAGATAGCTGAAAGCTAATTAGAAGCTGTTCAGTGGTTAGCCAGCGCTGTCTTTGATCACTCCATGCTTTTAAAGTTTGTGCCTGTGCCCATATTGCATTCCCAAGATAATTTCATTTACCATCAGGAAAGCGGATAGAATTAGATCACGTCACAGGAAAGGAGTGTTGAGAGGATGAGTAAAATCAATGCAAAAAAAAGGGTAGTTATATATCTCACAAGTTTGAAAAAATCTCAAAACACAAATTAGGTATTTTAGGACTTTTAGTAAAGAAAGGAAATTTGTACAGTCCTTCCAATGTGCCTATGATCAAAACCACATCATGGCAGCCAAATATCCAGTGCTCATTGCTCATTGCTTCAATAGCTCCTTGTTAATTCACTTAACTCAAATATTGGAAGTTATGTTTGGGAAGCCCCACTCGAAATTTACATGGCCAACTGACTCAGAAACATCCCCCTGCTTCCATTAACTCTTTTTATATCTTCCTTTCGAAGCCTCATCACTCATGGAAAATGAGTCACTTGTGGCAGTTTCTGATTTTGACAGGAATGCCACAGGAAAGGCAATGCCTTCATAGGCAGGGTGGGCAGAGGGCTGTTCCTGTAGCACTCTCCAAAGCTCTCATGGATGCTCCTGTATTCAGTACTACAGTAAACAAGGAAGTTACCAGGATGGACTCCACACCACTGGCCATTTGATACCTGATTATGCAGCAGGCTTGCCAGCAAGCTTGCTGAATAGGCTTTAAAATATCTTATATGGCTCAGTGGTCTCATAATCCCCATTATACGAGACCTGGAACATCTCTTTTGGAATTCACCTCCGCTTTGCTCAGAGTAAGCCTAACTGTCTTCAGCCTGAGCAGAACATATTGATCCCATTTGATTCTACAATACATCTGCTGCCATTACAGCTTTTATTGGGAGGAAGCTTCACTAAAAAGGGCAGCCTGCTGCCTGCCCAGCGTTTATCAATACCTATCTTCAGGGGAAAGGAGCTCATTAGCAATGTGCTGTGTGGAAGGTCTGGGAACAGGGAAACTGCATAACAAATGACAATGCATAAATTAGAAAGTAAAACATGCTGGAGCAGTGGTGGACAAATTTGACATCACAGCAATGTCCCTGTCTATGCCCGGGAGTAAAGGAGGTCTGCGCTGTGTTTGAAGTTTATTTGAGAGAGTAAACAGTAAGTGCTTCTCTTGCATTTGTCTTGCAGAATTAGCAGTGTGGTTAGAAATTGCTCTTCTGGGAAAAGCTTTACATTTTATGTTCCACATCTTCTTGGGAATTGTTGGCACCTCTGTCTAAATCTTATCAGTAGGTTTTACCAGCTATCTCCTTCCTCACTCCAATTAGCATAGACAGAAAAGCACATTTGTCTTTTTCATCAGGGGCTGAACAAGGTGAGAGGAGCAGTAGATAATACTGGATGCATTACTGGAATTTTCAGACCCATAATTGCATGCACTATACCCTACAGCACAGGTTTTGAGTTCCTGGTGCTCTCCAGTCTGAGAGGTCTTCTGCAACATATAACCACAAGGATGCTAAGCAGGGATGTTTCTTTCAAATGGTGAGAGTGGCCTCAGGTTTTCAACAGAAACTTGCTCATTTCCTTAATAAGACAAGACCCAAGCTTTTCATATAAGGGTGTCAGTACTGCATCAGATCAAAAGTTCACCCAGGCCTGTTGTGCCTCTGAGAGCAGCCCTGGCAGCCAAGGAGAGGGCTCATCTGAATCTGAAGATACACCTAAAGACAAGTGTGCAGTGGCACCCCCTCCAACATTTGCCCTCCGAACTTCCAGTCATAAGGTGGCCTAAGGACATCCAGAGCTGGGGGCTTCACCTGCACCATAGGTTTTAACAGTCCCCCAAAGGCCTAATTCTCCATAAATGTACTAGTTCCTTTTTTACCTGTTATACTTTTGAAAACACAGGCCCAAGGATCATTTCTTCCTCGCCATCAGCTCACAGGGAAGAGAGAGACAGCCAGACTATGCATTCACTTCTCTCTGGCTGCTTGGCTGCACCTCCTTCGGAAATCTCTTATGATTGCTGAGGTGACACTGGAGGGAGGGGTAAGCAGGACTTCTGTTTCCATCATGTTTAAAAACAAACTTCCAACACCACCCAAGCAGTCCGGCAGTAAATGGAATTGTATCCATTCCTGCAAGTCCTGTGTGGCAGATGGGTATGTTAGATGTGAAACCAGTGGTGCTTCAGAACAGGGTTTGAGCCCTGAAAGACCAGACTCCTCACAGACTGGCTCTGCTACAGAAAATAAAGCGGAGTCTCTCTCTAAGAGATTAGAAGGTGCTGAAAACAAGTTTGCTGGTCTGCAAATTAGCTGTGCTGGATATGCTGGCATGTTTAAAATGTTGTTCAAGGAAAATAAAGTGCTACAATACAAGACAGACAAAGTAGATAATGAGGCCAGAAACAGGATTTCTAAGAATAGTTCTGTGTGTCTGAGAAAACCAAAACAGGGAAAAGGGATGTTTGCTCTGCACAGTGGCCTGAAGACCTGTAGTACTGGGGGAGGACTGGGTGCTGGTTTCTTTGATCTCTGCCAGAGGAGCACCATGCAAAAAGCAATATATTCTGCAGGAGTTGGTTGCCCAGTATAGGGGGCCCTTCCACACCAATGGGAAGTTCCCAGAGATTGGACTATCTCAAAGGTGGCTCAAGGCTGGGAATTAATCCATCTGCTCACCACTTCTGCTCCCAGGGTGAAATACAGCTTTTTGACCTTGTCTTCTCTAACAATTGCTCATAAATTGCCAAAAACTGCCATGGTGTAGCCTCTTACCTTTGGGATGGGGTAAGACTCTCCAAGGGCTGCTGTGATTCATGCATGGGTGGAAATCTCCACAAAGAGACAAGTGATCCCCATAGCCTCATTATGTGTTCTGATGTTTTATTAAACTGACTTTCCTTCTTGCTGAACACAGCATCTAGTTGTTCATATATTAATTTCTCATTTCAGTCAAGTCAAATACTCACCTAGAACTAGCTCTGAAGTCCTTTTCTGCAAACATTTCTCTCAGACAAATATTAAAGCAACCAGATTATAATAACCAAAGTGAGAAAAAATTCTCAAAACCTTTTCTTTTGCACTCGTGTTCCTCTGAACATTTTTCCTCTGAACATCAGCCTGCCCATTTTTCCCAAGTGCAATACCTATTGAGTATTTTTAAATTTAAGGTTATTATTCTGACACCTCTTGAGTTGCATGTAAGAGTAAATATGCACAAATTTCTATTCTGAATTTTTTTTCCCTTCCAGTTTGCTCTTTCTTCCCCTCTCTTTCCTCTGACCACATGACTGGGACCTAGTTCAGAAAGCATCTTCAGCATCTCTGGCTCATGGACCTCAGTGAAGCAGCTGTTTAAATTGCCCACATGGTTCCTGAATAGGGGCCAGATAAAATGCACGTTGAAGCCTCTCTAAATTAACAGAGGCACCGTGCACAGCCTCAGCAAGGCAGCTTGTGGGAATGGGGACCACTCACCTCCCTTGCAGTGCTAAAAGCACTGGGTTTCTAATCCTGATGTGCTTTAATGCTGCATAAACAGAGACCTATCAGTGCCTAGTGAACAAGAGCAGTTTTGGTGCATACAGCAACTGCTCTACATTTACAGCCCCAATTCAGCTTGTTTAGATATCCACAAGTTGCATGCGAATAGGTTTGTTCCCATTCCCCTGCCGCATTCTTGTCCCTTCGCAGTGGATGACAAACAACTCCCCACATTAAAGGCAAGCTAAAGGTCACACTGCTGCTTCATTCTGAAAGCACAGCTACTCCATTTCATCTGCTGCGAGAGAAGACACAGTCCTCTTCTTAAGGATTCTCAGCTGAATCTGAATCATTTAGATACAGAGGGTAAGATGTTTGGGGGCATCATCTTGCAAACACCTGGGGTACCAGATCCGGCCCCTGACCCTGGAGCCCAGCTGCCCTGGTCCCAGCACAGTGGTCCACAGGCACCAGTGCCAGGCCTGGGGATGGCAGAGATGTTTTGTAAACTTTAGGAATTACTTCAGGAGACAGGTATGGACGGAGCATTCAATATTCAGAAACATCAACTTTGATGTTGTATGCTTTTCCCCTGTCATTCAAACACATGGTTTTTTGTTTAAGGATGATTAATATATTTTTAATGTTTTTCCTAACTGAAGGGAAACCTGTGCTATATATTAACTGAGTCTAGAAAAACACCCCGAAAGCTGAGCTGGCATAAGTGGGTAGCCTGTATGTGATGTTTATTATGATTTTTCCTTAAGATCCTTGTCTCCTCATTTTTCACTGTTTCTTTTTACATTTGTCACTGCCCTGTTTGAGGCATCTTGTCTTCACCCCCATATTACTCCAAGTCCCAAGAAAAAGTCAACCCTAAACACCCTCTGAGAAAGCTTTGGCAAGTACAAAAATGAGCCAAGCTCCAGGCAGAGCTTTGCAGAACTCACAGAGCAGTAACTTACTGCCACTGCAGCTTGACTGGCCAAATAATCTGGGTTCGCTAGTGCAGGTTTCAGGGTGTTTGCCACGTGTCTGGGTTAGGGAACAACCCAGACCATTCATGCCTGCCTATGGCAGACCCAAAGCTGCTGCCCTGGCAGGGGAAGAGGAGGTTTCCCCCAGCAGTGCCAGGCCAGGCTCATCTCCCACAGCCCTTCAGAGCCCCTGCCCCAGGTGAGCCTCTCCTCCACCCCCTGTGCATGGAGAGGCCGTGTCAGGGTCTAACTCCGAGTACAGGCAGATACAACAAGTCCCACTGAAGGCGGGGGACTTATTTGGTCTCTCATGATGACATTTTGCATTTTCAGAGAGGGTACCAAAGATGAAGGTGGTGCTTGGCACAAGAAAAAGAAACAGCAGAAGTTTGTCAGTAAACATGCAAAGTAAGTAATTCTGGAGCTGGAGTCATACTTGTTAAGCACTGGAATTGGGAGAGGTACCATGTTTAGCAGAAATAGCTAAATCTGAGCTCAGGCTTAAAGGTCAGATGAAACAGCTGCTTAAATGTCCAGAAAAAATGACTGCTCCACTGGCATGTGGCACAAGCTGTAACATTTATCAAAGAAATAAACAGGACTCCATGAGGTCCTCAAATCCATTCATTTCTATTCCTATCCTTTTCACCTTGCAGATAAGACAAAAAACCTCATTATATTTTAATTTTGTAACTTTTATGGCTCTGACATATACTCAGAATGATTGCCTTTGCTGCTGTTAACTACCTGCCAGAACTCTTATTAAGGTTCATTTAGGAATAATCTATTACCGAAAAGGAAAGGTCCAAGTTTCAAGGATGGATTATTTAAATCACAGCATGCCATTCTGCAGCAACAGGAAGACGGCCAGTTCCCCCCACCAGCACCTTTCAGAGCTGCTCAGTGGGGGAAGAGGCAGCCCTTGGGAAGGTGGATTGAATTTCCAGATGGAAAACTAATGGCAGAAAACTCAGGTCACCACAGCTCTGGACAAGTGCAAAAGAGCAATATTTAACTCTAGTATGAAGAATTGCATAAAAAGAATATCTATTCTGCACTCTCCCTTAAAAACTACCCAGATAAATGGAATATTTAGGAAAATATATGCCATGCAATATTATTTGCATATGGAGCACTCTTACTTGTATTTATAAAATAGAAATACAAGTCAAGATACAAACATAGGCAGAATACAAAGTACAAGGCTACTCTACTACAGTAACCAATGCATATACCTATTTTTCTTTTTCTTTGATTTAAAAAAATTCTCTAGAAACCTAAATGTATGCTTGAATGAAAATTTAACAAATATTACCATTTATATTACTATCCAAGTACCTTTGATGGTTCACTTAAAATATTTGTCATCTAGATTACTTTTTAAAATGCATTGAAGTGTAAATATTTTTAGGAGAAAAAAAACAACTGAAAAAAATCTAATGGAATAAGAGGGGAAAAAACCAAGTCATGTTGACTGACACACAAAAAGTAGGCTTTGTTAATGTTATATTCATTACCTTAGAAAATGTTTTACAGGAAGTGTAGTAAATCCACCACAGATGTGATAAAGATTAAAACCTCTTTTAAAGCAAATCTGTCCATTTAAAATAACCCAAAAGGTATGCGCAACATTTCTCAGCAATTTTCCAAATAAATAGCTGATGAAACAAACTCAGTATTAAACAGAAGCATTTCATAAATTCTATGCAAATACAGTCCTGTAAATCAGGATGAAAATCACAAAATCCCTATTTTTCCCTTCATCTCCTGGAGATATTAAAAAGCACTTAAAAGGTGATTTGGAATGGCAGCCCATTTGCTCCAGCACTGGGGTACCACAACAACACAAACCCACTCGCAGTGCAACACACTGCAAGGAATATATAAGCACTTCCTTTCCCTTGGAGCACTAGTTAAATTTAGAAAAATTATTTTGAAATACAAATATCTAAATTAAGAGTACAGTATTTGATACACCTAAGGGAGGAAATGTCACAGTTTTTATCCATATTTCATTTTGGGTTTGTAATAGACCATCTTTAGATGAACCAGGATTAAATATTTGCATTCAGCACACCTGTAAATGCTCCAGCTGGGTCCTGTCAACCGGAACACCACAAATGGCTTGCAAAGTTCTGATTACTAAATGCATATTAAATCAGCATTAACATTTTTCCCTAAAGAATTATATACCAGTGCACTGGAGTTAAATAAGAGTTTAAAAATAAAGAATTAAACCAGCGACTTCATCATGGTAATGCTGTATTCCAGTCTCCTATGAATGTCCCCACCCTGCAATTTTTGATTAAGGTTTCTACCATTCTCCTGTGCATTTAACCAACGTTTTAAAGCAGTTAGTAAAGGAGTATTTAGACCAACAACAGGCAATCAGAAGAAAAAATACAGATGTATTTTGCTATTGCTTTGTAAGGTATGATCAGTTCATACCACTCCCACACATGAGAGCTGTAGGAGAATACCAAAATGTTGAAATGGTTCAGCTGAAGAGCAAAAACAGCCTTGGGACTCAAACCTGCAAACATTTGTTCCCATGATTAACTATTCTGCCACGAGGAATTTCATTTGAATCATTAAGAGTACTCAAAGCACCAAAGTTAAATACATACATAAGTATTTACAGGCTTGGACTTTGATGTGACCCAAGGAAACAGCAAAGAAACTCAGTCCCTTTTTTTTTTTTTTCCTCAACTGAGCTGATTCCCATCACTAACAGAAAGGATTTGTTTAGGAAAAAGACCAGTCATTGGGTGGAAGTTTTCCCTGGGTACATAAAATTTTAAATCAGATTTTTAATTTGAAGAAAAAGTTATCTCTCTCCCAACAAAAGCGGTATAAAGAGAACATGTGTGCAGACTGGAGCCCATACAACAACCATATATAACATTAAATATTTGCTGATCTTCTTATGTTAGCTTGGCAAGAATTAAATTTGCTACTCATGACTACGGCTGACATTCCAGGCTCATGCCAAGAAATGTATTTACTACCACACACTGCCATCTTTTATATAACATAACATGTGTGTGTTTATATGCATATACATATAGGCATACACAGTCAAGAAAGAGCTGTGCCATAAATAATAAATCAAATGAAAGTAATATTTAACCCACACACCCCAAACTTGCTAATAAACACGTGCAATGTATAGACAAAACCTATGCTAGACTCACATCATGATGTAATTGCTATTTCAGATCAAACTGAGAAAATTAACATGCCAGCCAAACTAACTTGAAGTAGGCTAATTTGGCCAAAACATTCAATTTCTCACTTTCTTTCTGCAATAAAAATATTACTGAAAAATCCAAATTATGTAAATAAGGTAGGAATAAATAAAGGGTTAAAAACATAAATCAGTTTCAATGGAAGAGGAACACACAAGGGTATGAACTCCGCTTCTAAATCAGGCTAATTCTCTGCTGAGAACAAGAGTGCACGGATCAGGGGATGCCAAAAAGGCACAGTGCTTCAAATACAGCATGGTGGGTTACAAGGGAGAAGTATCCTTTCCCTGCCTAAAATAATACAATGCAGTAAGTATATAGACTTAAATACTTAAGAATTTTTTCCCATGGATGACATACATAATTTGATACATTATATTGTACATTTCCTTCAAATTCCAGTATTTTAATTAAGTCAGTTGTAATTTGCTATTTCTCCACAGGAGTTGAACAGACATGAGATCTTTCACTTATTTGCGACTGTGTTACTTTCTAAAAGCATTAACTAAAAACCAAACACGCTTCCAAAAAATTCCCTGATGTCCCATGTCACCAAAAGAACAGGGCACAGGCCTAAGCGGAGCCCAAGGCACGATAGCCATGGCACAGACTCGGACAGAGCCCAGCCCCTCAGAGATACTTGCATTCTCTGCTGCTCAGGAAGTGGGATGTGCTCAGTGCTGAGCTCCAGAGCCAGGATTTACCCTTCAGTTGTGCATCAGGGCTTGAGAGGACTCTGTATCTGGATGCTCAGGGCATGCCGTGCTGGTACCAGATGTCCTCTTACAGCACTCTTGGACCCCTGTACTTGTTTTGTTCCACAAAAAGGGCATCAGCTTGTGTAAAGGGGTTCTCACCTGCTGAAACACTTCCTGGAGTCCCTGGCGGGGACAGTTTGTATAGTTTAGAGAAGCTAAACCAAGCCCCAAAGCAGTTATGAGCAGAGACTGCCGTTTCTACACCATTTGTGCGCCCATGTATTGCCGTGATGCTTTCAAGTCTGGTGCAGCTCACCTGTAACTGAGCCTGGAGCCCAGCAAGAGCTGCAGTGACTTGTAGGGCTCACATCATGGCAACCTGCAGAAAGCCCAGTGTGCTCCTCGTGTCACCAATGTCTCTGGCCAGTATCAAATGTTTATGTAGTCCAAGACCACACCAATTATACAAATTAATGCAAAGTTCACCATAAAAGAGAAAATCAAAACACTTGGGTCAATATTCAAAATTCCGCAGAGTGCACCCTCAGGATTTCCTCTAATGAGATAGAGCAAAATGCCCATAAAACGTGGACAGCTGGTAATAACATCATGGCAAGGAAGCCTCTATGGATTGCTTAGAAGCTCAAGTACATTTCAATTTAAAAATGCTTAAGCAAACTACATAAACTGAGTGCAAATCATATTTCCTTCTAAATCAGAAAAACTGCTTACAGGGAGACTGGAATATACAGTTTTAGAATTTGTTTCCATAAGAAAGATACATCCTAAATTTTACAATTTACAGTGTTAATAGTATATAATTAAATGAGCCTTTATAATTTCTCATCCTGTTCCTTTGATTGTTTCTTAGATCAGCAGAAAGAGAGGCCTTGATGTCAGCAGTTCCTCCTGTGAGAGCTGTGCAAAGCTCAGGGCTCCCCAGGAGGTACCCAGAGCAGGGATGCTCTCTGGCCTGCTGGGAGCTGGTGGCTCTTGTTCTAGCAGAGCTGCCCCTGCTGCACACACTGTTTTCTTCTTCATGTGAAGGTCTCAGAATCTGACCTAATTTAAATTTAGGTTGGAAAATCACAACTGCCATTTTAATAGTACACTAAAGCCAGAAATAGAAAAGAAAACTATTGGTTCCTGTCTGTCTCTCCAGATGCAAGGCAGCTACAATTTCAGAAACAAAGTGGACAAAAAGCTCTCGTGCTGTCTCCAAACATAAGAGCTGTAAGTGGATAAACCAGTAACTTCTGTAGTAGGAATTTCAAAAATCAGCATTTCAACATAGAGCTCATAAAAAGTATCTATCTATCTAATAAGAAAAATCCATTGTGGATTTTTTTAAAATTTAAAGTAATTTATCAGCTCCTGAGGGGTATTAGGAGTGTATTTGTGATGTTCCTCTGGCATAAAGTCATCCACGAAGTATCTTAATCAGTCATTGGAGAAGTTTAATCAATGGGGTTTTGGGGTCCTTGGGTTCTCCAGAGACATCAAAGCATCTCTCAAGCTTCACTGATCTTTGCAGCAGGAAAAATAGCAGAGCGAAAGGGATGTATCCCTTCCCTGAAGTCCTGAGTGTCCCCTGAGCAAGCCCAGACAGGGCTGATGGTGCGTGGGCAGAGGGACACAGCAGAGGCAGCAGGAGTGGCTGGGCCAGTCACCTCCCTCCCCTGCTCTGGCTGAGTGACCTGAAAGGAGGTTGTAGCAAGCTGGGAGTCAGTCTCTTCCCCCCAGTGACAAGAAATAGGACAAGAGGAAATGGCCTCAAGTTGCCCCAGGGGATGTTTTACCCCCTAATTGGATATTTCTAATTGGAAAATTTCCTCCCCAAAAGGCTTGTCAAGCACTGGAACAGGCTGCCCAGGCTCCATCAGCAGTGGTGGAGTTGCCATTCCTGGAGAGATTTGAAAGGTGCGTAGATGTGGCACTTAGGGACCTGGTCTAGTGGTGGCCTGGGCAGTGCTGGGTTAATAGTTGCACTTGATGATCTCAAAGGTCTTTTCCCACCTGAGTGATTCTGTGAGACACTGAGTGTGGTGCCATATGGCCTGGAATATCCCTTTGGCCACTTTGGACCAGCTGTCCCTGCTGTGCCCCCACCCAACTTCTCTTCCCCGCCCAGTCCATGCATTGTCACACCAGGAGAAACTGAACAGTCCCTGACTGGTACAAACCCTTTTCAGAAACAACTGAAAATACCACTGTGGTATCAGCATTATTCTCATCCTAAATCCAAAACACAGCACTGTATCAGTAGTATTAGGAACAAAATTGACTCAGTCCCAGCTGAAACCAGGACAACAGGAATCCCTGCCCATCCAGAGACAGTTTCTTCCCTGCACTGTGTCTGCCAGTAATGGGTACCAGAGCAGCAGAAGGAGACGTGTGGGAGCTATAGCAAGCAGCTATGGAGCAATCTTCTTGTAAGAACAAATTCTTCTGAACCTTTAGCCTAGGAGCTGAATGTCTGCACTTGCATGTGTTCTGAGCTTTTAAGAACATTTGTCTATATTTTAATATATGCAATGATTTAATTGTAATAGCTGTCCATGGGGTGTGTTTTTTGTATAAAGAAGTCTCAGACAAGGTCTGGTTATTTGGGGGATTTAATTAACAACTACCTGGAAATTCTTACTTGAAAACTGACCAAGTTACTGAGTGTGCAGGTGACTGTCATCTGCAGGGTTGTGAAAGAGTCACCAAAATCATTTATGAAACTTAAAAAAAAGGAGAGGAGACTGCCTCTCCTCAGTTTCAAGCTGATTAATGACATATGTGAGTGTGCCCTTAAACAAATAAACAAAACAAAAACAAAATTAAAAAAAGGTTTCCTGATTAAATAATAAGCTATTGCCTGGAACAGCAAAAACACATAAACAAATACAGTAACTGTGAGAGCTAAAATGAGGAGAGAAAAATCTTTCAGTAAAGAGCAGGATCCTCTCCAGAGCACGAGCTGGAAGCAGCAAGCCGAGCCCACGTCACCAGTATGGCTGGCACCAGCTACTACTGAGGCCATTAGCTACTAAAATGTGCTCACTTTTTTTTAGCACTGACCCAAGTTCCTTCCATCTCCTGGACTGCATTCATCCTTTTTTTTTTTTTTTTTCAATTACTGTGGGTTTGTTTTGCGATTTTTTCAAGTAGCAAGACAAAGAGGTGGAGCAGGTTGATACGGTGATGGCATCACATGTTGATCTCTTGCTTCAACAAAAGATGCCCACCCATCTATCAAAATAAAGTGAACTTTGTTTAACACTACTCGCCTGACTTTCCCTTGCCTTTTACCCTGCATAGTCATATAGAACTGAGCCAACAGGATATAAAATGTTACCCAACCAGAACTGTCCACAATGCAGACATTTGATACCCATATTGCCTCTGCTTGTTTCTGGAGTCCTTTTAGAAATGTCCTTTCTACCTTAGCCTTCTTTGCAATATTTAAGTCATTTTAAAAATAATAACAGACTCCCATCTAACTCACACTGTCAGACCAGCAGTCATTTTTCTAGGACAGCTTCTCTTCCTCTCTGTCAAAGGACAACAGACTATGGCAGGTCCCAAAGCAGGTGACTGATTTGCAGAAATGTTATGTGTGACGAGGAAACTCTCCTCTGTTAAGCAAGAACAGCTGCAGCTGCTACAGATGTATCATCATTATATGCAGTATTCTTTTAAAAGGCATAGTTACAATACCAATGCGCAACTAGGAGCTTCCACACCATCTGTATTTTAACATTGTCCAACCAGAAGTATGTCAATGTACATATTATTCATAGGGATTCCAAACTTTTAGATGTCTCAATCTGGGAAAACAAACAACATTCCCCCTGCTCCCTCCAAGCTTCCCATTTCCTATTTCTGCAAGGCAATAAAAATACTTGCAAAAGTTTTTGGACACTCTCCTATCTTTTCTCCTGTTTGAGGAGAAAAATAAATGTTCCTCAGATTGCTTATAACAGAGAGAGGTTTAAAATAGTTTCTAAGAGATTTTATAGCATCTTAAAATATTCTCTTTTATCTTTTATATTTTTCTTACAGTGTCTGTAGATTATGGGCTGAGTTTAAAAAACCCTTGGGTGCTACTTTTGGAGTTGAGAGTATGCATATGGTGCACACATTTCCAACTAAGTGATGACTTCCATGAGACGTAGTACTACATGTGGGTGGGATGCTGGCAAGTAACAGATTTTAATGTACAATTCAAGTAAGGGCATGAAAATCCAAGTCCTGCAATAAAAGAAACATGTCAAAATTCAATGGGAGAAATTCAAAGTTATTTATTCTGAGCCTTCAAAAGAGCTGGGAATTTTGGTTCTGTCCTGAGGCTGCACAAAATGGCTACATGGAAAATCTGTCTCCAACCAAATCTGCCCAGGACTGCAGGCATCAGGCTGGTTTTGTGATGTCATCTAGAGTATTGTTTCACAGAAAATATGGAATTGATTGCATTTTGCTAAGTGAAGTGGAAACAAAGCGATTTCTCATGCGCAGATGTAATCACTTCACAATTAGGGCTAATACATCTTCCTACCCTCAACAGGAACCTCTCTACCTGTCAGTGCCTCCAGCAGCCTCAAACGAGGTGTGCTGATATCACCATGCTGTGCAGTAGCCCAGGCCATAGTAGGATGGGGACAGTGTGGTCTTTTGAGCTGGAGTAGCAACACTACCCAAATTCTTTGCCCAAGGCACTAACATAATTAGAGATGGCTCTGATCATTAGTGCTGGAGAAGCAGTTATATTGTTTAGCAATTTATCCAGTACAAGCAACATGCTCAGCTCTGTACAGTACATAGCTCACATTTATTTCCTTCCCCAAGGAAAGTATAGATTGACCACACCATGAAATGTACTGCGACTGGGACATTGTGTCCCAAAAACCTTGTAACATGCTCTGGTCTTTGTTGGGTAGACACTGTTACTGAATTGTGTTATAACTCTACATTAATAAAATATTTTTAGGTCTTTAAGAGTGCTGACAGCATAGTACATAACAGATAACCACTAGATTCTTGAAAGCTTAGCATCAAGTTTGTATAGATCCAAGACAAAAGTCTTAAAGGAAGTATTTGTTATAAGGACAGTTCCTGAAGAAAGAAAAGTAGGGGTCTGTTTACTACAAAAATGGGAAGATGTTCTCACAAAAGGAGGGGGTGGGTGGTGACAGCACAAGGCATAGGAACGTAAGTGGAGAAGGATGAAAAATTTGGGGGATGTGGTATCACGAAAGAGCAAGAGGTTATGTAAAACTAATGAGACATGCAGAACCACATGCTATTACCCAGGGATCAAATCCCACAAACATCTCATGCAATTTAAGAAAATCATTTTTTTCTCATCACATCTAAGACATACAGTGTAGTAGGAAAATAGTGTCTCCTTTTTTTTTAAGCTTGGCACACCATCAAAGTCTCCCATGAAGTCAAAGAAAAGCACCTCCACCCTAAACTGAGGCTTCTACATGGGGAAAGAAAATATGTTCCCTTCACTGGCTATTTCTACCAAAGAAAGCAGAAACCAGGTGGGAAACACACAGAGCCATCAGCTCTTCCCATTCCATCTTAATTAAGCTGGAATTCAGCCAGGAAACTACTCTTGCAACAATGCTATCAAAACCTGAGGTGATCCAGTCCAACCCCTACACAAAGATGACACTTTTGGAAGCCCACCACTTCCTCAAGCTCTCATTTGCCCCTGACTCAGAAGGGCTGTGCCTCCCAGTAGCCCACAGGGCCAGGGCTTTGGTGGCTTCCCAGCCAACGGTGGAGGCCTGGCCTCGCCCTCGCCTGGGAGCTGGCGGCTCCCAGGCCAAGGGGGAATGGCTGCAGACTTGAAAGACACGCTGCGTAAAAGGCTCTCTCATGTTTCAGCTGACCATGTGTTTTCTCTTAGTACCCTGTGAGTTCAAATACCTCTGTATAACAGAAGTCAGACTGAAAAGGCATTGTGCATAAAATAATTCTTATCCACGTTGGTACGAGCCTTTGTGCTCTTTAAAAGCATATACAAGTAGGCAGGGTCCTATTCACACTGCTTGGTCCATAGATTGCATCTTGTTCAAATTCAGTGATAAAAAAAAAGGGTTATAAAGGTTTTCTTTTAAACCTGATCTGTAGCAGCACAGAAATATTTAACAACATCCACATCATTCATAGGTAACTATCTTTTGAGAAAGACCAGATTTCTCTCTCTTCCTGTGAAACACGGCCAACCCAAGTGCATTTGCCAACAGCAGGATCAGGCTCAAGGGAGTGACAGAGTTTGCAGCAGCATCCTACCAGGTCCTAAAGCCAATCCCAACCCACAACTGTTAAAAAAAAAAAAAAAAAAGGAAGAAGAAAAAAAAAAAAAGGTAATGGTTGTTCTGAACTATTTCAGTAGTATTGAAGGATGCAAGTGTACCAGTGGCAAGAAATCAGAAATATGCCAACAAGGTGTTTGGTGAACACACCCCAACTCAGAAAAGGTATTTTTTTATCCCTGATTTGTATTGCAAATAAGCAAGTTGTACTGGTTTTGCAGTTTAGTCAATGTGCTCAGAATTCCACTAAATGAATAATCATTGAAGTAAAACTTCTACGCAGAGTGTGTCGGCACTGTACCAAAATAAGTTGGTATTGATTCAGCTCAGAAACTGGGACTTCTTGTGAACAACAGCTCAAGAAAGAATTTTGATTAAACTGAGAGGCTCATATGTTAGTATGCTTTCTACAAAGTTAGTCATTGTCCACAAGAAAAAGCTTCTGCAGCACTCCTCATAGTCTTTGCATTTATACTGCAACCTCTGGCATTTTCTCACAGACATCATGTAGGACAATGTGGTGGTCTGCATATTTGATCTCATCATTTACTTACCAAGCTAAACCAGTTGCTCACTCATTGGCATCGGACTCAGGGAGCAGCTGAGATGTGTCTTCACTGATGCTTTTAGGTACTAACACATGGAAAATTGTAATCTTCTGGTGGAGACTTTCCAGCCTTGCAGATGAATAGTCTAAAATGAGCTGCAGACACACAGACATAGACACACACTTTCCCCCAGGCACCCTCAGACCAGGGTGGTGCAGCAGGTTTGCTTTCAAGACTCAGGAGCCCTTTGGAGCAGAGCCCCACTGTGCAGCACTGTCCTTGATCCACAGCCACAACATCCTCCCCCTTGCAGCCCTGGCATGCCTTTGCCACTGCCATGTACTCTCTTTTTTTCTATTAAGAACATACCATAATACAAACAGGATTGCTGACAGTGCCCACAGACTCCAGATTCCTGGAGATCCATGCTTAGATTAATGTCACCCATTAGGGATTTAGCCAGTCATCCATACAGGTCTGAAATAACTTCTCTCCTGCCTCTCTCCTTCTTAGTAGCCAGTGTCCAAGAGCCAGAGAGGATGAGGATGTGTTTTAAGGCAGCAAAAATAATAATCTCTTGGGCTACCAGGAGTCCTTTCCCCAAACGAGGTCAGCAGGGCTGGGGGAGCTTCACCTTCTTCTGCACCTTGGGGCATCTGGCTGCTAAGCCACCTGAGCAAACCACATGCAGCAGCTCACAGCTGCCACAGCCTTGGGGAGGGCAGCACAGGGGGGGTCCTATTCTCTATCTGCAGTTTAATTTCCTAGTTTCTCCTAATCAGCCTTAGTGAAGCACCTCACTGCTACAATCATGTTATTATGAGTACTGAGCCCATTCCCTGGACTGTGCTGTGGACTTCCCTCAGCAGTCTGAGGAACTCAGTCTGCAGGACCTGATGCTCTCCTATGGAGTTTTGGAAACTCTGAATTCTTATAAAACCCACATTAACATCCTACTGTCATGAAAATTTTTATCATTTAAGAAAATTCTAGTGTCATACTAGCATTTACGGTAACTATTTCTATGTCAGAACAGTTTTACAGAGGCATTTTTCATTTGATAAAAATCAACCTACCTACTTTGTTAAGTAAAATGTTCCCGAGCAAAGGCAAGCCTAACTCAAGAACAGCAAAGACAACTAGAGCTTGTATTGCTTGTATTTGAGCCAGAAACAATTAGTTATGACTGTTATTAATGTGTACCTTTAATACTCTGACTCAGCCTTCTGTGTGTTTCTTTCCTTTACACTCCACTTCGTACCATCCATCCTCTCTGCTCACACAGAAACCTGAGACTGGCAGCCTTTAAGAAGCACGTTAGCTGGAAGAGTTAGAGGTATATTCCAGATCTCACGTATTGAATTCCCTCAGCCTGCTGACCTCTCCCATTCCCAGGGAAAACGGAGGCTGCATCACTAGGCAGGACTTCAAAACGATTAGGGACAGGGATCAGACACCACTGCACCAGTGTCTAATTTCTTTCCTCAAAGGAAAAAACCTACAAGACCTGCTTCAGTTCTCATTCACAGCTTTTCTGGAGCACAAGATGTTCTGTGTTGCTATGGGTTATGAACATGAGTTAGGGAAATTAAAAAAGTACCTAATCCAAGCACTGCTCAGTTAATTAATGCTGTGCTGTTAACAGGGCTATAACTGTATGTGTTTCATGAGAATTAACAAGATTTGTTTGCATTAGCATGGTCTTACATCTCCCAGGTGACAGCAGGAACCATGAAACGGAGATTTATGGTCTGCTCTGGCCACTGTCAGCAGTGCCCAGAGGGGCTGGGCAGGGACACTGGCACTGGTGCCTGGGGGCTCTGGTCATCACCCATCACCTCCAGCACCTGCTCAGGAAGGGCACAGCTTGCACCCACTGCATCTCACAGGGGGGAACTGCTGATGGCTTGGCACACACAGAGGGGAGATGACCCTCTGGCCTCCTAATTAAATGGACTAGAACTGAACTTGCAACAAAAATAAACACAGCAAGTACACAAATCAGCAACACTTGCGTGACTTCATGAAGACAAAAATCAAATTACTTCAAGATGATCTTTACAATTACGTTAGCAAGTTCAATAGAGCATCGAAGCTGACAGCTGTAGCTTTGTGTGGTGAGGAGCCGCAGAAGGCGGTGACAGAGCTTCTCCAAGCTTCAGCGGGGCTGGGCTGAGCCCCTCTTCCCTCTCCATTCTTCAGCCATTACTCACACGAGTGCCATGAAGAGTTTCGTTACACAGTATTGGGAAGAAAGATAGAAGTGGAGTTCTGCTTTGTATCTGGCACCGGTTAGGCGAGACTTCTACTACTTTTAGTTCATGATTCCCTCCATTTGTCCCTCTTCAGTTGTTCCTCTCCCCAGCTTTGAAAACTCTTTCAAATACAAGTTTTACAGCCTTGAACTGCTCATTTGATGTGGACTATACAAGGATTAGCCAAATGACACAGGCCACGTTACAGGGCAGATTTCTGTAGATCTAAGATGAGGTCCACATATTCCTCTAGTTTGCTCATTTGCAAACATCTGTAGGAGAACACAGTGATCTTCCACTTAAAAAAAAAAAAACCCACACAAATGGAGCCAGTTGCATTTGTTTTCCATATATGGGAAGAACTCTCTCTAAACAAATTTAATTCTTGACTCCAAGTGGAATTGAAGATGCTTTTCAGATAAGAAGTGGTAAAATAAAATCACAAAAGATCACAGAAGATGATGTTGTTATTCCCTTCCTGCAGCATTCATTTAATTTTATGTTTCGCATTGGGGCAGTTTGGCCTTCTCTAAGACCAGAAAGACAGCAGACAAACAGCAGTTGAGCAGTGGTTAGACTGCACTCATGTAACCCAGCAATCATAACTCAAGGGAGAAAATGATTTCCTGTCAGAAATATAGACTGAAACTGCCAAGAAAATCTCTCCAAAGCTACAAACTTATCACCATTCACCCATTAGACTTGTGATGAAGAGAAAAATCAAAATTGCACCACTTAGTAAACCATGGATGGAATGCCACGCAGAGAGAAAGAAAAGAAGACATAGCCATGAAGTCAGCTTGAGTTCTAGTGAATACTTTGTTCTGAAATCACATTTCTAAAAAATCAGAGAAGTAGGTAAAAATACAGTTGCATTTACAGCCTACCCACTGTGACATTTTTTCCAGACAACTAGCAAGATTTCACTTTAGCTACAAAGCCATGTGTAACAATCTTGTGGATTCACTCGTCTCTCCACCCTTGGTGCCAGAACATTCATGTGTGATGAGGGCTTGGGTTGGATTTAGGACACGATGCACATGCTGAGCAACCCAGGGAACACCAACCTGGGAGTGAGTGCCCACCCAAGGGCTCAAACCTTCCAGCTGCACTCCCGCTTTCATCAGGTTTATACCACAACTAAAGTTTTTACAAAATGAAATAACCAAGAAAAGAAAGTTTGAGAGGTGACGTCCCCTGGGCTTTTTCAGGAGTATTTGCCCAATGACAGCAAATTTCTCTCCCTGGGAGAGGGTGTTCTGCTCCCCTGGTACCAACAGTGAGAAAAGGGAAAAAAGGCTGCACAGTTTGATTTCCTGATTAAGCTACTCATAACCTGTAACCTTTTTGGTCTATTCTAATCTATTTTGTTCTATTGTGTTTTTCTTTTTGCAGTTTCAGCTGCTGATCCCAAAGGAAATCCAGTTTATAAGTAGATGGCTGGTTCATAGCCACATTATTAAAGATTCTCAGATGTGAAACCCTTGTCCATTTTTTCACACTGGTGTTCATAGCAGATAAATATCATTATTAATGCATTATCTAATGTATTAATTCAACGTCCCAGAGAAAAATAGACTGGAAATTCAATTATCTATTGCCACAAGTCACTTTGTTACACCACAAAAACAAAACACAAAGCAGATTTCTTTTTTTTTCGTAGAGCTCCAGAACACAAAACTTATCAAGAAATGAGAAACACAGTAAGAGCTGAATCTAACTATAAATTCTGACATATATCCACTTATAATGATTAATGACTAAGAAAAAGAAAAAAGAGGCTGCATGCACAAATGCCAGCCTGAACTGACATTAAGACATATAGCTATTTTAAATATTTTCCCTTCTAATTACCTGTGTCTTACTACTGCAAAATATCCACCATACAAAACCCAGTTGGCTCTACTGCCTCTCTCAAAAGCAGCAGGCAGTCAAATAAGCTCTGAAAAGCCAATTCAAATGCCACAAAGTAAACCAGCGCTGCTGTTTCTCCCATAGAAAATCCAAATAAAGCTCATTTACTTCTCTTGGGAGTATAAGACAAAGGTATTAAGACCACAGTTAAGAATTTTTCTATAGCAATATATGAACAAAGAAATTGAATGCTCTAACCTGCAGTCACTACTACAGCCTCCATTATATTTGCTTATATTTCAGTGGGAGCACAACTCATTTGACTCAAGAAAAGGGCTGTGGCCACACTAACTCAGCTTGTTCACTATTTCAGGAGTGATCTGCAAAGGACACAAAGAAGACAGAGCTCAAGAGTTCACTAGTAAATAGCCATTGGGATAAGCCACTTTGTTCACTACTTTCCAAGGACCAAAATTATTTTCCTGGGCAGAATGGTTGATTTTAAGACAGCTTTACAGCTAAGGCATGGTGTTTCACACCCTCCATGACCAAGACAACTGCTTACACAGACCAAAGCCAGCGAGCACACAGTTTCAGGAGCTGTGTAGGGTTTTTTTGAGGTGTGTGAAGCAGACTACAGGTCACTCCATGGGTCCCAGCAAGGCCACATCTGGCAATAAAGCAGGTGCCTAGTGAGAGAAAACAAACCCCAAATGCCACTGAGATGAAAAGTTTAACAGCATGTTTTGGGATATCAAGGTGCCCTCTTTGCTGTCCATGACCATACAAGATGGAAATAGTATCATTTGTCACTGGTTCCATGCCACGTAGCACATCTGGAATCAGGGTGTTGGCGGTGTTTGTGTTATGCTCTCAGCAGGAGACGATTTGCTGGTAGAGATCATGTCAGCACTGCTGGAGATGAAAACATCCAAAATAGTGTCCATGACTGGCAACTTTTATTTTGCAACATATGTCAAACTCCTGCCTGTGACGTGGCACAACTAGCTATCGTATGATGTAAGGGCTACAGCACATATTTTAACGTACAATGCAATTGTCTGGGAGAAGTTAATGTGACTCCCCACTGCGAGATACACTTCATGACAACCGAGTCCTGAAAAGTGCTCTTGCTCACTTAAAACTGAGCTGAAAGGGCTTCTCACAAGGTGGGACGCACTGGGCAGAAATTTCCAGAAGAGAACTGTAAATGGAAAACCTTTAAGCAAACACCAATATTAACCAAACTGGAAGCAGAATTACTAGCTTGGGTTGGGCCTCCTCAGAGTAATGAAGCAATTCCCTTAGAAATGCCTCTATATGTTCAGAGCCTTCTCTTAAAGTGGATTAGCCATGTTGTCATCTTATGTGAATACCAGTGTTTGCTTGAGAAAATGAATTAGGACCACACCAAAATGACTCCAGTGAAAGGCTCTCAACAGCACTCATAACCTCAGGGATGCTGTTATAACAGCAAAAGGAAACAGCAAAATGCAGACTGGTTTCCCAAGGCTGTTTTACTGCAGAGCAAAAACACAGCTTATGGAAGCGAAACACACCGAGGAAATGCTTCCATCAGGGCCCAGCGTGGTGATGCAGTTCCTCAAGGAAAGAAAGTTCTTCTTCATCCCTTCCAACATGGAGCTAAGGAAAAAAATCACACGTGATGCGAGTCATCTTCTCATTCAGACATGAATTCAGTTTATCCTTGCTGGAAGGATGATCTAACCCTTACCTTCTCCAGACTTTCTCAACAGGGGATCAAAGCACGGGGTAGAGAGGACCTCAGTGACAGAGGTGAAAAGAGGAAGGAAAAACATACACAAACACACAGAAAAGCGATAATTCTGTAGCTTTCCGCCAGGAAGCCCTGTGCCACTGCACAGCAACAAAAATAACCCAGGGGTTCCCTCTCTGCTCTGGCTCCCTGTGAGGAGCCACTTTAAAGCTTTTAGAACATTTGCAGAGTTTGAGAGAAATGTTTTTTGTTTAACTTCAGCTACTTCAGAAACGCCTGGGGCCTGAAGAAACATATTTTTGGATTGCTCCTAAAGAACAGGCTGAACTTTGAAGTTTGGGGAATTTTTTTCAGATCAAATGTTAAATTAATAAACACCAACACAACAAATCTGTCTGAGAACTGGGGAAAAAATTAACAATCACTAAAAAATCTTCTTGGATTAATTAATTGTGGCATATTGTTACTTACTTTAATATGCTGATGGTTCTGGCACTTCAAGTCCTGTAAGCCACGCTGCATATGTGTTTTTGTGTCCTAACTAAGCACTTTTGATACTATTGCCTACTTTTCCCTACAATATAAAGGGCATATCATCACCAGCGTCAGCCTGGGTAAGAATGAGATCATAACTAATTTACTTATGGATGGTTTAAGAAATGCACACAGAAATTCAAAGCAGCTGGAATCTAAAAGACTTTGTACACAGCCTATTTATAACAGAAATTTCATCAATGCCACTGAATTTACCTTGCACTTTCTTGTTGATTGAGGTGTCCCAGGTGACTTATTTTCCCTCCACTGTATTGCAAGAAATGGCTGGATAAGGAACCCTTGAGTCCCTGGGAAGTCATGGGTCAGTCGGCTGCAAGCCACACACAAACTATTAATTACAGCTACGTGGTCAGAGCCCTCTGCTAACACTGCAAACAGGAACAGGATCGTGCCAGTATTGCCACATCCACATTTTTGTATTCTTGCCTCAATTTTCGTCACCCTATTTTGAGAAGGAAAGTCATGATTCACTCCTAATAGGTGCCCTATTAAATAATTAAAAAGCGATAATGTGAAACAACCTTCCTCTATAAATACTGGTAAACACCAGTTTGCTCACTGCTGTAGTTCCTTACCATCCCAGGGAACTGTAGAGAGAGAACTATTCAATATACTTTCCTGTAGATTTTAGGGACAATTTTTTCAGGAATCTGAGGACTGTGATTCTTCAGGAGTCCAGAAGTGTACCTACAGGGACCACTGGAGCAAGTTTGCTTCTCCCAAGACTTTGGGAGATTTTGGGGATCATTTAAAAAAAATTAATAAAACTCGTCCTCTCGGATCCTAGCCTATTCTCATTAACACAAGCCAGGTTAATTGCACCAGGATATTCCCCCCATGGGAGGGAGCTGAGAGAAGAGAGCTCCTACTGATTCTGTGGACTAGGTCCACTAGTCCCTGTGGACTCCTAGAGCAGAATCACCTCCCTGGCAAACACGGTCCCAGTGGAGTGCCAGGTCCTGAGCTGGCACTGATGGACAGGGTGCTTTGATTAACACCACAAGCTCCTGACCCAGAACATCAGCGCCCTGAGGAGGACTCCAGCAAACATCTGTTACCATTAAAGATCGCTGGTTGAGATCTACACCCCGAGAGGGCCAGGGCTGAGGGATTGCATAGTTCCCCTCTGAGGCTGAAACAGCACACAGATTTGAATGTTAGTGGAGCAACATTTAAGGAAATCGGCATCAGAATAAGGAATGAGGAATGTGAAGCTGTTCATTTAGTGGTTTCTCTAATGCTTCTCCATTTAATATTTGCAAATTTAATATTTACACATGCAAGCCTTACAAAAATTATGTTACAAGGAACAGCTTCTGTACTTATAATAAACAACCAACCAAAAATACATGGTATGTATAGCAGGGAGTTACAGCTGGGATCCTATATTACTTCTTAGAGTCACTTATCTTAGATCTAGTATCTATAAAAAGCCTCTCTGTTTGCTATTTACACAGGTGTCCTGGAGCATTATATCATCATGTAGCAGATCAACATAGCCTTAGGATCTCAAAGTATAATAAAAGTACATTAGGATCATGATGTAGAGGGAAAGAGTTGGCTACCATTTGACACTGGTCTTTTATTCCTCCCAGAAGTTCACCTGGGCATGGAAGATGGATGTCTTTTGTCCTTCATGAGAATAAAACAAAGAAAACATATCTTTTTCTAATCTTGCTTGCCTAGACTTTTAAAATGTACTGTCAAGCTGGCTCCTCACATAAATGTTTAAATTTTGCCACTCTTATTTACGCTATGTGGTTCCACTAAACTTGGGAACAGATCTCCTACAGTAAGGTTCACAAGCCAGGGGTCTGGCAAGATCTGTACTTTCAAGAGTCAGACTTTTAAAAAGTAAAGCCATAGTTACTTAAAGTATTCAAAATATACACCACCAAGGAGGACAACACGACATGAGAGATGACAGTCTACACAAGGCATAGATGTTTCCACATATTCTCTAACCACAGGGAGGATCAGAAAATATATTACAAATTAAAGCAGATTCTATGATAAAAATGCCCTCCAGGAAAGGCATCCATCATCCTTTAAAAAAAAAAAAAAAAGGGAATGTGATGTATTATCCATAAAATCCTCCACAATGACTAATCTATCATTTGAGTCAGCCAAATCCTGAAGACAAGGTTTGAATCCTAACAAGGTAACAACAAAATCCACTAGGATGCAAGAACAAGGGACATATTCAGTTCCTATTACATCTGGCTTCATTAGAGCTTATTCTGCTTTTAATCTGCTGTAATAAAGTCCTTACGTTTGAGCAAAGATCTTAGACTTTGACATGCTCATATAGAAATATATATTGCATGCAAATGACATGGCAAAGGCAACGCAAGTACATCAGACCTTGTACTTACTATGAATGAATTACGTCCTCCATTCATGAAGTCCTACTGTCATTCTTTTCCAAAGCATCTGCTATGCAGGATCAACACTGGCTCTTCACAAGAGACATCAGGAGGAATAAACTTCCACCTCCCATTCCCTAGGCTGTGTACAGCTGCTGCTTATGCCAAGACATTGCACCCTCACCCATTATTTTTATCAGCTCTTCAGATTCCCATATAAACTAGAAGACTGTAGAAAAAAAATCCATATATATATTTTTCAACGTAAATCATAATACTTTCATAAACTTTTTGGAAAATTTTATCTCCTATTTGCAAGTACAAGCACGTCATCATGCTTACTGAGGATTGCCAGAGGTCACAAGGAACAACCATTCCATATAATGCACGTAACTACCAAGGAATTGCTCCCAGACTCCTGTCATTGGATTTTTCCTACTTGTACATATATAAATCAACTGGCACTGTAGCTTAAAATGGACATCCTGTCCTTGACACCAGCAACTATTAGCCTGCTTGACAGCTATAGCAACACAAAGTCTTAAAAAAAAGTATTTGCTGCATCTTGCACTGCTCATGTTCTCCATAGTGGTTTTTTGGAGCTGTTTCTTAGGATATGGTTTTACTTCCTAGTTCTTTAAGTCCTCAAACTCGATTTACTTATGGGCCCTTTACCCACAAATGTAAGATGCAAGATGAAAATATCAAGGGATTTTCATCATGCAAGATGAAAATATCAAGGGATTACTTTAATCCAGAAAGCATAAAGACAGAAACACACATATTCTCAATTTTATCTGAATAGCAATCAACACCAGTGGAGACTGCAAATGAAGTCAATGCGTTTGCACATTATAACTTGGCCTTTTTCCCCATTCTCTTCGAGTATTACTAGCTCACGTCTCACTGAGTAACAACTTTCTTTTTCATGCTGTGAATCCTTTTGCCCAAAGAAAAGCACAAAAATACACCTGAACAGTATTTTATAGCATTAATGACCTGAGCCTCCTTGCCCCAGGTAATGGCCAGTTCAAGTTTGCTCAGGGATTACCCTTTACTCCTCCAAGGCTGCTGATTTACAAAGCAAAGAGACACTTGAGAAGCCCTAGCCCTATTTCCCTACTAAGCATTAGCTCTTCTGAGATCAATAGTCATGGAAAGTAAGTACCAGCCCATACTTGAGAAAAGCTGTGTAAAGTTGCAATTTTCTGTACGAAAAACAACAGGAAAACCTACCAGGAGATGGGCTTGCTTCCCTGGGCAAAGGAAGAGGCAGAAAGCAGCAGCAGAAAGCAGCCACAGAAAGCAGCAGCCAATGCTTCTAAGGCTGACAAGCTGCAGCTGCTGCACTCTGCCAACAACTGCCTGGGAGAAGCAGGAGGAAACCCTGAGGGATGGGTGGTTTCTGGAAGTGGTTCTTGCCATGGAACCTGTCACTGAGGTCTGGGAGTCATTGGAGGAACGGCACAGAAATTATCACCTTTTATTGTGGGGACCGTATCCTTTGCTCACGGCGTTCAAGAAAATGACTTAAAGGGAAAAAAAATTTTAAAAAGATGGATGGTTGGTATGGACTGCTTTATGAAAACAGAACAAAACCAAAAAGAACTGGGAGCCATGCTATGAACTCTACACTAGAGTTTGCATTTTTTAAATACCTCACAATGGATCTGGAATAAATCAGCAATGGGTCAAACCGGTTCAGAAAGTGTTTGAATAACTGCCCATGGAGTGGCCAGAGGTTCTCCGTCAGCGCAGTATTTTGACTGCTGCTGTTCAATTACCATTTGAGAAAGCAGGACTGCTGGGAAAGACAACACAAGGTAAACCAACACTGGCTACAAAAGCAATCAGAGCACCAATATCCACACTGCGCAGCCCGGCCCTCAGAGACATTCCCAAAAGCAGCTTCACCTCATGCTGCTCCGAGCCAGCAGTGCTCCACACAGCCAAAGGTAAGGGGCTGTCAACAAATCAGGAGAGCCCGAAATATCTCATTTTATCTCTATAATAGAAACAGTAATTGACAAATCATTATTTTACATTTATAAAATATATGATGAGGAACATACCACATGCATTCTAGACTTTCTGTCTGCACTGGAAATCAACTGGGAAATTAGGAGGTATGGCGTAGAAACATCTCTACGAATATACCGTATTACTGCTTTTGCAGCTGCAGCCCCAGAATTTGTTTCACAATAATTCAGTTACCCATGTTTAAACAACCAGCCAGCAGAAGAAAGGCTGATATATTTCATATGCATTCTCTTTGAGCAGGGGGGCCTTCACGTCTGGTCGAAAAATGTCAGGCTCATATGATACCACCAGAGTCAGGAGAGATGCCTAACCATAACTAAAAGCAGAATTTGGCCAACACAATTGGAAAATACCAGCAGAATATATACAAATGCACACACGCAATCTCATACAAGAGCAGAGCATGAGACAGATTGGATTTTTTAATCACACCTTTAAAGAAAACAACATTTCATGTACAAACCTCTCACTGAGCTCCTACATGGATCCTTTATCCCACTGCAACATAAGCAGACATACCAGAGTCTGGAGTAGGGAAGAAAGATTTTTTTTTTTTCTTTTTCCCCCCCCATTGAGGATTTTAAACACAATTGGAGAATCAAAAGAACAGATCGGGCCTGCCTTCTAAACTGACTTCAATAATAGAGAAACAGTTTTAAGACTACCACTATCAGCAAGTACATACAGAATCTTTACATTAATATACTTTACCTCTTTTTCCTTATTGTTCTCAGTTTCCTCTAGCATATAGTCCAGAAGAAAAAACTAGATGTTTCTCCTGATCACACACTTTTACTCTGAACATCCTAATGGTTTAGATAATTATTCCTCAAAACTTCTTACCCAAAGGAAAGCAGCCTTTCTGTCAGCTTCAGTACCAAATTCTACCAAGTTTTGTATCATCTTTCTAAGATCAACCTTTCAAACAAACCCTTCGGAAAGGAAGGATTTTAGCTTGCATCCTGCACGTAGTGCCTGACTTGAAGCTGCCATTTTCTTCTTCAAGTCTCTTATCTCTGGTGCATGTCCTGGTAACACCTGAGGGCTTTGGTACTTTGCAAAAACAGAGTGAATCTCAGTATTGGCAAAGCCATAACCAAACACAAACATTTGAAGATATTAATAAAAAACCAAGATTCTGAAACAGCATTTTTAACAAAATTAAGCAGATAAACTTTGGTGCAAATTAAAAACAACTCTCTTGTATCTGAGCCCATAATGACTATTTTGAATACAGATTATTTACTGCTGGCAATAAAGTTTTTTGGTAACTTTTCTGTTATTGGGAAGAGCTTGAATACAATCCAGTCCTAAAAAATGCTGACGTTCCTAAATAGGGGCTGTGTTTTTGCAATAAAGAATACTGGTCAATATACAAGTGGAGGAAAACTGAACCAGATGTCAGTAATAGGACCACAGAACGTTGCATTTGCCCAGAATCGCTATTTTAAACACACGATCTTGGTCTACTGGTTTGTGGGATAATACATTCTTGGCAGCCAGAAGGAGTTTCGATATGTTAGAAGGTTATCCTTGAGCAAAAAAAAAAAAAAAAAAAAGAAAAAAAGAGGAGGAGAAGAGAGG
>WEIT01014216.1:163783-175700 GCA_013389985.1 Dryoscopus gambensis
ACTTACCTAAAGCAAAAAAAAAAAAAATCATGATGTAAGAAATCAGTTCAAAGCCAAGCCAGTCTCAGAACAGAAATCTTGGAGTTCATATTAATTTTTGTTTTCTGCTTTACCTCCTTAATACGAATACTTCATTCATCCTTCATTGCATTTTGCCTTCCTGTTTTTTTTTAAGGATTCTTCCACTCATTTGTGCTCAGCTTCTGGTGAACTTTCACCTTGCAGCTCCATCCAGCACAGTCAGAGCAATGTGGGGGAACCAACCCCCCCCACCCCCCCCGCAGACCCAGAGCACACAAACCCAGCGCTGAGGGCTTTTCCTGCTGGAAACCTTTGCCCACACCAGGATCCTGCTGCCCCTGCTGGCACTACTGAAGGAAGCTGCCCCAAAATCCCTGCAGGCAGCCCTGGAAGCCAGAAGCACACAAGTAACGACCCAGGTTCCTGTCCACTGACAATTTAGTACTTACCCATCTCTAAAATGCTTCCTAGCTCAGTCACCAGGGTTTTTGAGTGACTTTTTGGTGTGTTTTTTGGTTTTGGGTTTTTTTCCCCTTCTACTTAAAAAGTAGTTACATCTGCAAGTCTTCTTAATATTGAAATAAAACTTCAAAATGTACTTTGTATGTTTGGCTAACAAACACTTCCCTGCTTTACCATGCAGTAAATTTAAAAATCAACTCTGCTCATTGTCTCAACAAACCTTCCTCTGAAAGATAATTAAAACCACTTCCCAATATACAACCAAAGTTTTATTTTTATAGTCTATCTTCAATTATGGCATAATCCTTTTTTTTTTTTAAACCAGTGAAATATACAAATCACACAAGACAGAAATATGTACATTAAATGTACAGAACAGAGGAAAGGACATAGAAGATTTACATATCTGAATGATAAGTAAAATATTTTACATTAAATAGGGTTTTAATAGCTAGGATCATGAGATTCAGTTCTGCTCAGACAGAAGTCACTAAAAAGGAACATGAGGTGATTCAGCAAATGAAAAAAAAGATCATGGTTTTTGTACAATAAAAACCAAAGTGACATATTCAATGAATTAGTGCTTTATTTATTTCTCTTACTTTAAAGATATTCTTTGCAAACATCTGAAGATGAGGGGTAAATATGTCCTTGTACAATAAATTAAGAGCAATAAAGCGCCATTACGAAGCTGATAAATGATCAAGATGAATTTAATGATACAGCTTAAAGGCTTGTGAAAAGTCAAGGCTTTAGTACAACTAGGCTAAAGTGAAAGGTTTTCTTCACTTGGTATCTGCAAAACCATTTTCTTTAACTTGTAGGATGGGACTGAGTTGGAAAGTGGCATCTGAACCAAAGCTGAAATCCTGTGTAACTACACAGCATGGGGGGAACACGTGTTGTTTGACAAATAACAATTTCCTGTTCAAAAACTGCAAAGCAAGGGCCGAATGCAGCACATTTTGGAGTTGGAAGGTGTCTCCTTTCAGCAATAATCAATAATGCCCTTAATGTGAGAGTGGAATAGAAGCGATCTCCAGACTGGTATCAATTCAAGTGCAGGGTTCTGCCTCTACCAACCACCCAAGGAAGTCCTGAAATTGGGAAGAGGCTTACTTCTTTGTGATTATCCTTAAAACTTCTGAATGTTAAAAGTTTTTAAAAAATAATTTAAAAAAAATTAAAACCACCAAAAGCTTAGAATCAATCTAAACACCTGAAGAGATCTGAAAGAGAAAATAAGGGATGAACTGCCCCTTTAATTTAGATGTTTTATTATTTTCTAAATCATTAAAATATATGTGTACAAAAAGCTTTGAAGTATCAGACACCAGAGACCACAGTTCTCCCATATATAAGTAACTGCTCGAGTATAGTCTGAACAGTTGTAGTGTATATCTGCAATATATTATCTAAAGCATGTGTATTAAAGACATAGGATGATAAATTTGGTATTGCTGCAACGTTTCATTGAACTATAATAGTCAGTTAATGTTATTAAAATATAAAACTATTGTCTCCTTGAATGAAGCATTCCCAAAATCTGCGAAAAAAATAAAAATCAATCATTCCAAGAGCAGATATCTAATGATTTATTTTCTCACATAAAATTAGAGGAGTTATTTGTCAAGCTGTGTTTTGAAAGACAGCCAGCTATTACACCATTTTAAGGCATTTTCAGATTTGGGGAACTCTATTTTCCATGGGCTTTCCAGGCTGGGAAACCAAAGCTGTTTGTAAGTATCGCCCAGCTCCAGTGCTCCGGGCAGCATGCCCCGGGCTGCTCCGCACCCGGCAGCAGGGAAGTGCTGCTCCGGCAGATGAGACACTCGAACGTCACAATTAGCTAACGAGGCCAAACTCTGCCTTGGAGAATATCTTTATTATTCGCCAAGGCAGATGTGTTTTCTGGGGTTTTTTTCCTGTCTTGCTCGGTTCTGGAACCAGCCCCGGTGACTCAGGGATAGCACAGTTGAAGCCTTTCTGATCCTTTGCTCTTTGCCCTCCGGTTGGCGGGCAACCGACACCGCACCTTGTGATGAACATACCCCTTATTTACAGAGCCCTACGTGCACTGAACAGCTTTATATACCCTATTCTAGGAACTTCTAGTGTCTGAACCTAAAAGTCATGGACAGGTCTGTGTGTTCCTCACATCCATAAGGATTGTTCTAACACCCCAAGCACATTACATGGTTGCTCTGCCTACTGCACATGTATAACGTTCCATGGATCTAAATTAGGATATGTCGGATTTTCCCCTCAAACTACTCTATTGTTTGTAAGAAAAGTCAATTTTTTTTTTTTCAACTTTGTAAAATAAATATTCTCAGATTCTCCCCCATTATTGCCAAAAATATAAGCCTCGCACAGTTCTGGGATGGACGCAGAGAGGGTTTCCAGGCACTTCTCTTTGCAACCTTTATATTTTTCTTTTTTCTTTCTTTTTTTTCCTTCCCCCACCCTTTTTTTTTTCTTTTCTTTTTTTTTCTTAAAAGAAGACGACAACTCATTGGACTCTATAAATAAAGTGAAGATAGTCCTGCAGAAAGGGAGAGGGGCCTGCACCCCTTGCTGGCAGGCGGCTGCAGTTCCTCCCACCTCGTCCATGCCCTATTTGCACACAAACTGGTCCACGATCTCTGTGCACAACTTGCATTTCACGTAGCAGCACCAGTGGAACTTGCAGTGGCAGCGCTCTCGCTGCACCGTCTTGAACTGGTCGTAGCCCCGGCCGCAGCACATGAGTTCACAGCCGTCCATGCCCTCCGAGGTCTTATTGCACAGGCGGCCCTGGGTGCCCAGGGAGCCGGTGCTCTCGTTGCGCACGCAGTAGTCGGGGCTGGGGTCGATGTACACCAGGTCGTGGATGGTGGGGGCGTTGAAGCGGCTGTTCACCTGCACCAGCTTGCCCCGGCTGTTGAGCTTCATGGCGGCGGCGCTGTCGTATTTCTCCTTCAGGGCGTCGCCCACCTTGCGGAAATCGGCGAGCTGCAGCCAGCAGGTCTTCAGGCTGCAGGAGCCGGAGACACCGTGGCACTTGCAGGCCACGTCGGCCAGGTTGTACACCGTCTGCAGGAGTCGGGGAGAGAAGCAAAAACCACGATGAAAGGCTAGCACGGCTGTGAGAGCATTTATACCCCTCGTCTCCTGCCCTCTGTCATATTCCCACTGGCCCCTCCACAGTATTCACCTTAGCATCCTCTCCCCTCTTCCAATACAGTGGGAAGGACGAGTCAGCCAACAGACACGTGCACCACCCCCAGCACCCCAAAGAGCCAGGAGGAGGAGGAGAGAGTCTCACCAGCCTTTCCCCACAACAGAGACAGCCACAACAGCACACACAGCCCAGACAGCAGCATCACTCAGGCTGCGCTCAAATTTTAGGAATTCGCTCTCACGCCAGCAAAGGATTTTGCTGTTTCACTGAGAAATGTAAAACATCCCCTTATTTTCTATCTGAGTTACTCTCCCTATTGATCTCCGCTTGAGGCTGCAATTAGGGAAAGAGTTAAGATTCCTCTTGCTCCTGGCTCAGCTGCAGCTGATTGTCTACTCTTGGCTCAGCATCCTCCTCCTATTCCAAATACTGCTCTGGAAGAGAGACTTCATCCAAGAAGAAACCCCCAAACACCTATGGGTGGGAGTCAGAGCTACATAGCAATATCCTCTTTACAAAGCTTTGGCAGGGAAACCTCAGTCATTTGCCCTGTACAAATAAAATAAGAGTCAGTGTTGACACTGCCCCAAAAATCCTGGGGTCTGACACATTAGATGATACTGCAGACAACTTCCACCCAGCAGTTACAGAATCTTAACACTGCCAAATGGCACTGCAAAGATGAGGCTGAGGAAGGAAAAAACTCCTCAAGTCTCCGTAAGCAACTCTGAAAGTGTAATTTTTCTTCTTGCTAATAGTAATTGGCCTGTCCATTGCTTTCAGACACCCTCCTCTTACATTTAAATACTATTAATTTTCAATTATCTTTCATCCTTCTTCACCTTAGAACACAAGTGTAAAGCCTCCAGTCGACTATTGCTGGCACTTCAAGCTCTAGGAAAATAATGATTTTGGCTCTTCATATTCAGACTATTAAAAAACATAAAAGTTTACACCCATTCATTTAAAGCATTTTTATGATTAAAGAAGCCATGAAGAAATGTTCAACCACAGAAGACCATGCTTTCTAATAGCATACCGAAACTTTTCACATCCTCTTAAATCAGGGAAAGAAAAAAAGTCAGAACAATCCTGTGGCACGATTCCAGCCTGGGAAGCCCAGCACATCCCTCTTTCTTCCAACACACACTGTCCTGGTTGGAAGTACCAACTAATAAAATTCTGTTCTACAGAGAATCCACAGCTAGCAGGGCACTTTTCATGAAACAATACAGAGGGAAACACAACACATTTTGGTCCCAGCCTCCCCCATAAGGAAAGCAACAGGACTGTCAGACAACCAGAAGCAACACCAACTCATGCACTCCCCACCCACCCACACCCTGTATTTGCCATTTTCTTGTTTTGAGCATCAAAACAAAGACCAGCCATGGTGGCTGCTCTGTGCCCTTCTGAGCCACATTTTTCCCAAAAAGGAGGGATGAGGGGGAGCATGGATGGACACGCTGTTGTGCAGACACTCACTCTTCTGCCGGCCTCGTTGTTGTGCAGGTTCATCATGATGCGGGCGCTCTCGTAGGAGCCTCGCTGGTAAACTCGCTCGCGCTCCCGGGCGTCCACGAACTCCTTGGCGAAGCGATATCCGTACTCGATGTTGTCCCCGCAGCCGCCCCACAGCCAGTCCCGGGGCAAGTCCTTGGGCCGCGCGGCGCGGCTGCAGCCGCAGGAGGACAGCTCTCCCTCCCGGCAGGCGCGGCTCATGGCGTTGACCACGCCGGCCGCGCTCACCGCGTAGGTGAACGCCGTCTCCCGGCTGCCTGCACAGAGACACAAGCGGGGTTAGGGGACAGCCACCACTCCCAGCCTGCTGAGGGGCCAGGAGGACAAAGGCTCTCCAGAGCCACCAAGTTCACTTGCACGTTGGAAGGTAGAGTAACCCCGAACCACACTGCCCAAAACATCCTCACGCGCAAAGAACCGAGCAAAACCAAGCCATGTGAGCACACAGAGTGCTTGTCAAGAGCAGAAATCACTTCTCATTCATGCTGGTGAATGCCTGGATGAGAGAGCAGGGTGGAGGTAGGTCAGGACCACGAGGCCAGTGGGACCAAAGCAGCCATGCCTGCATGTGAAGGAAGGGCAACAGGCTCCCTGTCCTTTAGAAGAAAGAGATGTTAAATACAACTTTTTAAAGTCTGGTTCTTAAATTACTACTTCTCAAACATGATTGATGCACTTCACCCATGTGTTCCAATTTATTTAAAGTTCAAGCATTTTACGAAGTCTCCTGGTATCGAAAGAAACGCACAGCAGAGTAACACACAACTTTCCACCCTACACATTAGCCAGACACTTCTGGAGGAGACTATTTAAAACTAACAACAACCTGTGCTGGTTATTATCCACCACTCCAGCTCCTGCAAACATGGCAAGGGAGCCCATGGACAATCATCTTTACAAATTATAGGGAAGAAAAAACCCTTGGCACAAGGTGGCCTTGAAGGTTTTCTCCTGCATCTGGTGCCTTTAAATGGAAATGGAAAACCTCAAGTTTCCAACTTTTGTTAAGAAAAAGTTACAATACCCATAATGTAAGACATGGCCACATCCATCCTATTGACAGTGTCTGATCCCACCTCATTTAACTTCTGACTTCTCCAAACACTTTTCCAAAGGTCCCACAAGTTCTGAGTACAACTAGCAAAGCTTTCAGACAAACAAACACAAAACTTGCACCAGAGAGCAACACTTGAAGTTTGTTTTTCTCCTTAAGAGACAGCATCCCAATGGGTCTTTTCCAAGATTCTCAGAATGACTAAGAATAGACTAAATATTTCTTTTTTGTTTATATGAGTTAAGTTTTATTCCTATCTTTAGTCTAATCAATAGATCAAGCTAGCTTTTAATCTTGATTTTACGTAATTTTTCTTAGGGAACAGCATGGGCCTTTGTAAAATTAGGACTTGAAGAAGCTGTGTTTTGGGCAAGTCATGTATACTTAGACAGCAACATTTTTAGGCAAAATCTCTTTGTACAAGACGTATCATGACAGGTCAAATCTAATAGGAGCTTTCAAGCACTTCTGAAACATAAATAATTTGAAGTCTGGTTCATATTTAACATCAAGATGACACCATGATCAGAGCAGCTTTGTTAATATAACAGCTGTCATCCATTGGATTAATTTTAGTAATAGATGCTGGGTTTAAATGGGAAAAATCAGAAATCTTATGTTAGGAAAGAAGAGACTTAAGGAAGATGAGAAGCACTCTGCTACCTTACTTACAATGGTCTATACTCACAGACACCTGCTCTTGGAAGTATTTACATAAATTGTGGGTATAAAGGGTTACAGGAGTGGCCTTTTGAGTTAAAAAAAACATTGGCTTTATGTGGTGACTTAGGCCTTGCATCTACTGCAAACTATAGCAGGGGGAACCTCATACAGATTTTAATGTTCCCATTTGCTCTGTAACACACATTTTTGGATTAATTCCTTAAGCAAAATTTCCACTATATTGAGAGGAAAGAAACATGGTCTGCTTTGGACCACAGGACTCGCCTCTTCCGTTCCATTTTTGTTCTTTTCCATGTTTAGTTAGCTCATGCTTTCACATGGTTAATTCTGCTGCTTATTGCGGGATTTAAACTCATAAAGCTGACTATTTTTGACTAGTTTGCATTATTATCCTGGAACAAATTTTAAAGAACTTACTCTTAGTGGGAAGGAGAGGGAAAGGCTTGGGTACAGTAAGGAGAGTTGCCCTGCAAGTTCCCTTTTTGAAGATTTAGGCAAATTATAAAACAGCATCAGCTGCTGAAGTACACTGCAAGCCAACACTGCCTCAAGTCATCGACCCCAGGAACACATTAAGAGTGATGGTTCCACACGGATGAGTTACTCTTGAGTTTTCGGGGGTTTTTTTTCTTTTTTTTCAGCCTTTAGGCACAACTGTGCTTTCCTTCACTGTCAAACATATCTGTCTTTTCCCACAGTCCAGGATTTCTCTCTATTGTAGCCATGGCAAGCAAACACACATTCCAAACACGTTCGAGTCCCCTCTCTCCCATATATATAAAACATAGAAATGGAACTGTTCAATATACACACACTGTAGGAAGCCACCCACAGAGCAAGGCGCTGAGCTTTACACTTGATCTGAATAAGTCTGCAAGAACAGAACTATTTTTTTTTTTTATATACCTGAACATAAGATACAAAATGTTCTTTGTCTTGCATTTTAAAAGCATTCCACATCAGGCTGAAGGCAGAATAAACTGGACCCCAACCACACGGAGCTGTTGGGGGAGGATCCAGTGATTTTGTTTCCTGTTAGCACTGAGCTGCATGCACAAAGCCCATGTGCAGCCTGCACAGGGCTGGCCACAAAGCCAGGGGCTGGGGCAAAGTGGGAAAGGCAGCGAGCACCGTGGCCTGACCTGGGAACCAGCACCCAAGGAGAGCAGTGCAGAACACAGGCCCTAAAATTTTACAGTTCAATAAGCCACAGAGCAAGTTTCCAAACCCAACGGCAGGTTTATTTGTACAGCTTTAGCTAACTGCAGGGTAAATGCTGGAAGAAAGACTGTCCATTGACACACGGGGCTGTGGCTGGGCCGGCGGGCAGTGCCGTGCCCGGGAACTCTCTGGGGCACAACCAAGGGCACATGGCAACATCCCCCAAAAATGTGCACTCACAGCCTGCACCTCCTGCACTGCTGGGAGCCAAGGGGCATCTGACAGCCCATCACACAGGGCACAGCAGGCCGAACACAATGGAATCAGGCTCTGAAACTGTCCACTTTTCCTTCCACACAGAGGAACACCAACTGGTCATTACTGAGGGCCAATGTGAAATACCACAACTGTTCCACCACCTTCCTTGCTCTCAGTGAATACACTCTTCATGCTCTAACTCCTGAATATGGCTATTAACCTTGCTTCCATCTGCAATTAGAGTAAGTGGCTTAATTACATGATGAATTGCTGTGTAGACATCAGCTAATACAGTCATATCCAGCAAAAGGGCGCGGCAAAGTTATTTAACTTGAAAGGAACCACCTTTAAATAGATCTGTCATACTTGGGGAGGGCAGAAACATCGATTCCAGAGACAGACACCACAAATAACAGGCCCCATCCTGCACAGTTTCACACCAACAGTCCCTCTGAGCTAATTTTCACTTGCTTGGATAATAAATAAGGGCTGAAGGATGAAGGCCTAAATTTTAAATGGATTAATTTTCTGACATTTGTTAGATTACTAGAACAGAGAGGTGTACAGAAAAAGCTTACTTTCATGTTACATGTGTTTTTAGACTCTTGCTTGAATAAGGTAAAAAAAAAAGCCCTCGATGGTGGGGGTTAATACTGTGCTTCAAAAAGCCTAGGGAAGGTTGTTTATCTAAAATCAAATGTTCCAGTTCAGTACTTTCATGCAATAGACTTTTTTTCTATTTGTCTAACAATCTCCAAATAAAAATTTCTTTTAACAAAAACTGGGACCAAATGTGAATTGATGTATTCCTTCAACTTTAACTGGAGTAAGCCCATTTACAGACAAACCTAGATTGAGACCAATTTTAAAACTTTTTCTTTTTTCAAAGCAGGACAGAAAAACACTGACATAAAAGCTTTACTTTACAACTCCAACTAAAAAGCAGTGCTGCATTTGCCAGTGTACTGCTCACTACTTAAAAGATCACAACTGTCACCTAGAAATAGAAGCATTTTTCAGTTGATTATACAAAATCAGCAATCTGACTTGGGAAAGTCAGAGGAAGATTTCACCAAGGACCCAGTTCAATAGCACTGGTTAAAATTTTGCCAAGGACTTTAAAATACTATGAGGTCCCTAAATGCCAGGAAAGTCAGGCAGCACGTGAGCACTGGAGAAGGCCATTTCAAAGAGGATCTGATAGGGAAAGGGTTGGGTGTCCACCAAATTGTGATAACATGTTGAACAAGAATCTGTCTCTTACCAGCAATGTGATTCCATTAAATGGGAGTTATAAGGACAATACATTTTGCCACGATAGAACTGATTTCATGAAAATTACCCTGCTACAGTACTTTAAAAATAAATCTGTTTTCTGTAAAAAGAGAAAAAAAAATTACCATATCTGGAAATAAGCATGGAGGAATTGCCTATAAACACTAATCGACAGAGCAGCAATTTTCAGTTAACCTCTGGACCAAGAGCGATTTATTATCCAGCTGCTAACTTTGGAACTAGACATGGACATCTTTAATTTTACAAGACGCTGCTGTTTTTAATTCTTGTAGGTTGCCTTCGTTTTGTCTCAGGTTTTCTAAAAAAGAGATTTCAGGGCCTCATTTTCCTTTCTCTCTTATTCCCATATGCAAATATATATTCCTACTTTGTTTTCCAAGACACATGGCTGGACAGTGGTGGGAAATCACCTCCAGCTAAAAATAATCCAACTCCTTTGCCAACTTTTAGAAACACTTGATTGTATACAGTACTCAGTAAGAACCTGGCAAGAGATTCAAGTGCAGAACAGTGTGTGCCATACATATCCTTAGACAAGAGTTTAATCATAAAGATGTTGCTTCCTACCTATCTGCATGACTCTGCCAAAAACAGAGTTGTTGTCCACAGTGCTGCAATTCCATCTTCTATGTCTGAATTGATACTGGCACTCCTTAATGCCCGTCTTTGCACCCTCTCCAATGAACTGCATATGGTCCTGATACAATTGGCAGAGTTTCTTCTGTCCTTGGGAAAGCCCTGCTAGCTGGCTACATAGTGGCTGGGCTCCTATAATATACACCTCTGACATCTGAACAGGGTTCATGGGGTTCATGGGGTTCATCCCTAAAGACCTGCATAAAGAAAGATTTGCATTAATAAACCGAAGACTTCAAAATAAAATAAAATAAAATTTTTAAAAAAATCTATAAATCCCAGACAGAACTGTATCTTATACATGAGTATACAACTCCTGTTTGTGCTAGCAAGTGAGGAAAAACCCCAAACACTTAAATATGCAACTTTTGTTTTAAGGACAGGACAGAAGTTATTAGTTTCCACCCATGTGGTTATCACCATACATTAGAGACTGAAGTACGACATAGACTTGGAAGACTTGCATCTAGGAAGTCTTTTACCAGCTTAAATCGACATAGTAAAAATTACAGAAATCCCAAACAATTGCAAGGCCAGGAAAATGAATAAAACAAAAATGAAAAAAAAGCTCTCTAAATTCCAATTTGTCTTAACACATATTTTATACTTAAGTTTGGGTTTTTCAATCTGATCTACTATAAACAAATAGGGAAAGCTTTAGCAAGCCAGAAGTTAGAAACTTGCTACAGACTACTTCTAGCTTCTTCCGAATGACAACACAAAAACATACATGCAAGTATATTCACTAAACAAAATCAACTTTGTTTTCTTAATTCTTAAAGTGCTCTTCACATTTCAATTAAAAAGTGGCCATAAATCCAAAAGGCATCACTGGAAACAGCAAACACCTATTTCAAGAACTCTCAACATTGTACACTACACAGATAATTTGCCAAAGCAGGAATTTAAATGTACTTCTTTGTAATGAAACATATTTGTAAACATTTCAGTTACAGAAAGCTTTAAACCAAAACTTTTAAGTTTTTTCTTGCAAATCAGCATTTTCTCTTATACATGCAAAACTAACCTAAGGGAGTTGAAATGTCTCTCTTAAAAAAGAGAAACAATTATAGATTAGTTTAATTATAGTTATTTAAAGATGATAAAATTCATAGAGAATCTATCATACAGCATTCTAAAAATTGTATTTTTACAAGATGAGATATTGCACATTTACCCTTATTCAACAGACCCGTTCCTTTTCCTACACAACATATCCCAACCAGCACACTTCTCCCCTGCTGCCTTGCTCCTGCCGCACTCCCGCAGAAACAAAGTACAGAAGAAGCACAGAGACACTGAAGCGAGCAAATCTTGACACCCCCTTTCAAAACCAAGCCGATACGAGATGCTTACCACCAAGAGCTGGCTTCTATTACAACCTGGGTAAAAGAGGAGAAAACGGCCAGAGCCACTACGAGGTACTGAGAAGCCATTGTACTGCCAACTGTCCCCACAGCACCTCCGTGGATTAATACTGCACTGGATTTCTAGAGGGGGGAGAAAAAGGATCAGATTGTTTATTGCTTCTCAGACCATTTTCGAGCATTCAAGTTTAAACAACGGAAGTCTCCGGGCCCCTTTTAACTTGACTCTGACTCGCCGGCCCTTCTCCCCGCCGAGGCTCTGGTGCCAGACACAGGCACGTCGCGGCTCCCGCT
>WEIT01014216.1:180644-194589 GCA_013389985.1 Dryoscopus gambensis
CGCATCGGGCCGGCGCGGAGCCCCCTCGGCCCACGGTGGGCAGGGGATCAGCCTGGGACTCTGCGACACCTGAGCGCCCCGGCGGGGTCCGAGGCCGCAGCATCGCTGCCGGCAGGTTTCTTTACTCTCTAATATCCAAAGAGCCTTTCCATTAGGCATCCTCACTGCCCGGGCTGCTATTTATTCCTCGGGACGCCTGGTGAGGAATTTATAAATTACGTGTAGCACCAGGTCCGGGGAGGGGGAAGGAATAAGGGGGCTGTTCGTTCCTTTAAGAAGACCAACCTTAGTTTTATGCCTAGTAAATAATATTTTATTGCCTTTGGTTTACTGTGGCATTTCAATTATCCCCTTTAGGAGTCTGCAAACTGCGTAGGTTAAAGGTCATTTCTCAAATCACTAGAATTAGTAAAGAATAGCAGAAAACTGTAAAAGGGGGAGGAGCCGCGCAGTAAAACAAGAAAGATCGCCTGGAATAAACTAATAAAGAGCCCCGAGCTGTTTACCTCTTGCATTTGTATTCCCGAATGATGTTTATCATCGTGTAATTGCATAATGTCATCGGGCACAAGAAAACGCCAAGCCCGGGACGATCCACACGGGCAGGGCTGTGAGCGGCAGTTTGGCGAGAGGCGAAGCCAACACCAGATCATTTTCTTTGCCGGGATTCCTAGTCGCTGCTTTTAAAAAGAGAGCTGAACAGGGAATTTATAAATCACGGGCAAATTTTCAAGCTATGGCGCATATAAGTGGAAATAAAGGGCAGAAATCCAAACATCCTGCAAGGCTTTAAGAATTTTAATTTCTCCTCACTATTTAAAACAGCTGGGTGAAGCTAGAGGGGGCAGGAGGGAGAAGTATTGACAATGTTACAGGCATTCGTGCTGCCCAAGGTTTTGTTTTCCAGGTTTGTTAGTGATGGAGCTCTAAAGGTAACTAGACAGTTGATCTGTCTGGCTTTACTGACAATGTCGAAGGGTTTTCTGGAGAAAAAAGAAAAATTTCTCAGGGTAATGTCATAAGAAGTGTGACAATATCCTTGAATGCCCAAACAGCAGAACCTCGAAAAGCAGCACTGGAGGATTTTAGAGATTTAGGTCTGTTACAGCTCTGCAATTCTCTGTAGGACAGAAGTAAATTATTTCTGGTCTTTTCGATACGTTTCTGCCGTTTTTCTGCAGGGTAATGCATTTTAACAAAGGAGTGGTCACATCAAAACCTTGCACGCCTGTGTTCATTGGAACGCGTGGTGCTGTCTGATTTACATCTTTCCACCGTGGCCAATGGCAGGGTTTTCGTCATGAAGAACCCATTTGGGAAACAGAAACTGCAAGGAAAGGAGGTGTTTTCCTATATGTCTTTTTAGCTCATTATGGAATTTGAGTATAGAATGTAGGAATTATGACACGTATCACACTGAACCATTGTGAAGGCATAGCCCACGTGCAGCTGGTTTGGAATTATTACAGTGTATCTGCTTTTTTAGGTGAGGGTTGTACCATAATGCCCATTTGACAGAGAGCCGTGACAGTGTCGTGTTACTTCGAACATGTAACCTGCACTCTGCCCACCAGACCATCTACGCCAGGGATGACTTTATTTAAGCTCCTAGGGATTTAGACATAACTGCCTTGAAGTCACATATGTACTTTCCTAAAGTTGTTTTCTTTCCCAAAACATGCTGTTGCTTTTTTTCTGCAGACCACCCTGTCATCCAAAAGATGGCTAAACTACAAAAGAAATGCCAAAGATTATAATTTTGTGCCAAATTTTGCAGTAAGTGTTATTTTCCTAATCCTTATCCAGCAGAGGCAAGAAATAGCATGGGAAACTCTCTCTTTAGACAATAATTTTGTATTTCTAGCTTGCCTAAATTCCAAACAGACTTTGACAAGTTAAGAGACTAGAAGACAAAGAAAAAAGTATGGATGTGTGACCATGTACGGATGTACCCCCGCCCTGTTTCTTTCCCATCTCTCAAATCCCAAATTCCTGATGTTGAAGGAAGCCAGGATATTTGGGAGCAGCAGTAAACCACTAGAGAGGAAGAAATAAGAGTCTAGATTAGCATTCATCTCTACCAGATGAAGACATATTTTAGATGCAGTGAGATGCAAATAAGAGGCAGCAGGCAAGAGAGGAAAGTTTACAGGGTAATGAAGTGTAACAAATTCAGGTGAATACACCAATCTACAAACCTGCAAAGCCTGTAGAAAAATATATGCCACTTTATATTTAAATTGATGATAAGTATACCAATTTGTTATTACTAGTAATGAACTGCATAGCAAATAGCCCCCATTTGTCTGCGTTATCAGCTGGAGAAAGACAGCTGGGGACTCATTTTTCGTTTTTCATGTGCAAAGCACAGGTAGGTTCTTTTCATTCCCTTCTTCTGAGGTCTAATAAACCCAAGTGCCACTGCAGAAACCTCAGCCCAGGTACAACACACATGCGTGCTGGGTCATGGAGGAAAAAAAAGAGATAAGAAAATAATTTACAAAAAAAAAAAAAAAAGAAAAAGAAAGAAAAGGAGTAACTAAAAGCTGCACATCTATTGCAGCATGGGGCTGCACTGCTGTGAGCTCAGCCAGGTGGAAGATGGTCAAAAAATGCCCTCTCACACAAGCAGGGAAGGCTGTGTTTTGGTGCCCCACAGCAATGATTGCTGTTCTGGGAGACTGGTGCCATGGGCAGCAGCTTGTGCCCTGCCCTGGCTCTGGCACACTGAGCTCAGTGAGCTGAGGTGCAGATGCTGATGCCAGTGAAGGTGTCTGAAGGTGTTAAAGGAGAACATGAACCCCTACAGCCAGCAGGACGTGGGAAAGCTCTCTGGACCTCTGGAATTAGGCTGTGGTAGGGTTCTGACATTTTTTAGTTTCATCTCTGGAATAGTAAGGTTGTTGAAGGTAACTATCAAAGGGCTAAATTTACACCCCTAGAAGAATGTGCTGTTTTGTCCCCTGTCCTGCTTCTCTCTGGGGCGCGTGTCCCTCTCCTCACACCTTGTACCTCTGTCTCTGTGTGTGGGTCTTTATCTCAGTGATACCTCGCCCATCCACATCTCGGCCATCCCCCTGCTGCCACCATGTGTCATTGGAATGTTTCAAGTAGTGAGTCTGGTTTACTTAAAGAACAGTGCTTTTAGAGGAATAATACTTTGCTTTGTTTCCATTAGGACCTTAAAAAAAACGTTTATGGGAGGAAAAATAAACAATCCCACCACCACTCCTTAACAACAGAGTACTTACCCTCTCCTAATGCTACCAGTTCCTTCTCTCACTGAGGCCAAAGGCACCTCCCATAAACTCTGGAGGGCTCTTACATGTTTCTTCTGAGTGCCCTGAACATGACTCTCCCCAGTACACACACACAAAGGCACACAGAGACTTCATTTTCCAGAGATGACCAGGCTGGGAGTTTTGTTTCACTCACTACAGCGCAGCGCAGTGTCCTGGTTCCTCCTCAGAGAGCTGCAGAATAGGTGGCACATGGCAGGCCATGGCTGCCGAGGGGTCAGCATGGGAGACAGCGGGGCAAGGACAGCACAAGGCTCTTTTCCACAGCCCATCTGCATCCCTCTCGTGGAACGGCCAGTCCTGCTCTGGCACGCAGGTCTCTGCCTCAGGGCTGTGCTTCAGTTCCCAAGTGCAGCTGCAAAGGGCAGGAGGAGCAGCCCAGCAGGAGCTGTAGAGGTGAAGGATCACGCTGGGATCTCTGGTCTTTGAACACACCCCCCTGGACCTTAGGAGGTAGGACTCCTACCTTAGGAAGCTTTTAAATCCCATTTTCTTCTGGCATATTTTCATGGCGTTGGTGTGATCGCTGTGCTACACTCCTGACCTGCTGGTAACGAGGACTCTCAAGAGATTTTACTGACGGCAAATGAGCAGACCATGAACTGGGAGAAGAAGAAGAGAGGAAAGGGCTCTGCAGACTTTGTATAAGCATGGATCAGTCTGACACCCACTCCTGACATGGTCACAACCATGTGTGGTTGCCTGGGGCCACATCTGCTCCTGAATAGCACTCCTTACCTCCAAGAAGATTAGAAGATTAGGCTGGAGTTTATAATTGTAGCAATATTAGATCCTCAGATTCCGCACAGCTCAAGGAGGAATGTAGGTGGATGTTGTTTGAAGCTCTCACCTGAAATATCTCTAAGGATTTCTTTAGTATATGTACACACACATGTCATCAGTAAAGTCTGTTTAAGGGTGAGAGAAGGGATCTTGGTTAGCCCCTATATGACACTTATCTTAAAGACTGCTTAGCTAATTCATCATTTCCTTAGGACTAAAGATATGTCATAACAGCTAAGCCAATGTATATTTGTCCATGACTGCTTAAAGCCAGTATCATTCTGAAGATAGCTATTAATCAGGCACCATGAGCAAAACATCTGATAAATTTAACCCTATCTTTCAAGCTCCGTGGTAGTCTGTCAATTGAGCTTGATTCTTCCAGTTTATTTAGAATTTGTCATTATTTTAAAACTTGTTTAAAAAAGTTTGAGATGAGTTTTGAACTCTTCATTTAAAGTATTTGATTAAGCAAACCTTGTGACTTGTTGCCCTGGTGATATTATTGTCTTTATTTTTTCATGATCAAGGTACTATTTTAGCTCTACATCATTTTACTCAAATAAAAAATATGAAGACTTTTGAAAATGGCACTGACAGCGTGAATGGTTGCCTGCAGTGAAGAACACAAGGATACAATGACAGCACAGACATGGGACCAGGCTGAGGAGTATGTACTAAGATTCTATACAGAATAGGTGAAAAGGGCACGTGGCACTTGGTTCTCCTGCTAAAATCATTAACTTGAAGAGTTGAAAATTGGCTTATCATGAACCACCATTCTCTTCTGCTCTTTAGAGCCTGTAGAGTGTCCCTTTTGGAGGAGTGACCTGACAAAATATGTTTATAGAAACATCTTGGAAGAAACAAGGACCACAGCAGAGAAAAGTGCTTTGTCCTTCCAGGCAGGACCCGGCAACACGGTGGATGAGGGCTCCTGCAATAAGGCCTTCACTGCCCTCCAACCTCTCTGATTCCTGGTGTCAAAGTCCATACTCTGTGTGTGTGACTCCTCTTGCTCTGTATCTTCATCCAAAGGCAGAGAAACACCATCAGAGCAGCTCCTGGAGCTGACAGTCCCACGGGGATGGAAGATGATCTTCTGTCCTTTATAATGGTACCGAACACTGTAAGCTTTTTTGTCAAGTAGCTGTATTTTTGGTTCTGGGAGAGCGTGACAGGTACTCATTACTGCCCAGTGTGATGGTAATTGCCCAGCCCTGCCTTGCTGGCACCTGTCCTGGTGGCAGCCTTTCTTCCACCCAGCCAGTAATAACCTATAATTCAAAGCAGAGTGGTGACTCTATGATATCACTTTCAACAAAGCAGCCTAGCAAAGGAACAGCTACAGGAGTAGCCACTTAATTGCTTGATAATAGTCATTGCACTTCAGTTTATCTAACAGTCTTTATTACAGGTTGCCAGTTTTGCATTTTTTCCTTATTTAGTCAGTTGTTTTGCCAATATTTTCATAAAACACTTCTCTCCAGATTATCCGAGGCTTACAGGGGAACTTACCCAGAACAGAGGTGGATGTACTGATTGATCCACTGCTGCTTGTAGTGCACTCCAGAGGAAAGCCAAACTTCATTCTTTTCTGTAAGGTTTTATACAGAACATTTATTGCATTTTCATGATCAGTTAGGTGTATTTCTACAACTTTTTTTTTTTTTTGGACAATATGGTATGACGTTATTGTGGGGGTTGTATTATCATGGGTAAGATATTCTGAGGATATTTCCATAGAATCTGATCGCATTTCTTCACTATCCCACATCAGCTTGCATTCCCAAGATTTTGAGTATTTTCTTTGTACTTCTCCTCTGTGTCAAAAAGGTGCCTCAGCTCTAAGTCGCAGCTTGACTCTGTAAAAAGAGTATGGAATATACGTTATAAAGGTCACTGAAATAGTTAAATGTGTGTCACAGCAGGGCTTTTTGCCACTAAGTGGGCAGGGCACTCCCCTTCCAAATGCTGGACTTTATACTTGCCATTTGCACTGCAATGCATATTGACAGTCCTGTCCCTGAGACCGGAGCACTTTTGGGGAAAGCATTCCTTGTCTGAAACACAATTTGAGCAGTATTTTATTATACTGTGACCCTGTGAGCATACATTCAGGAGGGACTTCTGGGGTTTATTTCAGCTGATTATGGAACACAGAGCAGAATACAGCCAGTGACCTCTGTAAATGATCACATATTTGACTTTTGGATAAGAAGTCATCTAGTCATAAATGATTTATCTAAAAGATTCTATCTGATCTGAGACTAAGCTTCACCCAGCTGCATTAGGAAAGCATGTAACAATTTATAAATTTCACATACTGTAGTACTTTAGAAAATATATTTACGTTCTATATTCTTTACATATATCTGGACTGGATTTTGAAAACTAACTCAAAGTAAAATCAGATTTTTGAAATGTTTGTTACAAAGCCCTTCCTAAAAGTCTGGTATTCATTTCAAGATGATATCCTGTATTTAATAAGAATTGTTAATATTGTCTGTGTAGCATAATTACAAAACTGTACTAAGATGTGGCACTCAAAAGAAGTGTCCTTTTCATCTTCATTCCTGTGGTGCAAGTAGGATGTGCATCACATCAAAACTATCTCTTCAACTGCCATTTTGTTTATAACATAGTCTAAGGCAGCGACTTTGAAATGAATATGCAAATAGGAAGAAATTTAGAAAAATAAAAACATCTGATTTTTTAAATTTGTCCCATTCCTCTGGTGCTTGACCTTCCTGGAAGTACTGGGCTATCACACACCAAGGCACCATTCCTTTCATATGAATTGCTCAATTCACATACATTTACTTTATTTTCAGACTGCAGTTTAGTATCTGTGTTGGTAAGTAATCTCCAAACTTGCTCTGGTGGCAAGGTCGCACAAACCAGTTGCAGAAAATGCCCCTCCAATGCAATTTCTCACTAATCCCTCAGAGCTTAATCAATGTGCATACATCACAATTTGTATTAGGAATATCAGAATTGAGAGGGAAAACCAATTGAGCCAAACTAGGCAGATGAATTCTGAAAAAACATTTCTAGACAACCTTTTTTGATGTTTCCTGGTTTGCCTGATTCCTTGGGTCACTGATGATGGCAACGTAATATGTATCAAGAAAATTTTATAAGGTTTTTTTGTATTTCAGTCTCCATTGTGCGAGATGCTGATTATATTCCAATCCCACAGCAATCAAGGGAAGGAGGACATTTCATACTGCACAGGACACATGGGTAATCCAAGTCTGAAGGATGTTTTTAATTTCAATCAATCTTACCTTAGGTGCCTCCTACCTCATGCCAAGTTCTCTGTGCACCCCCAGAGAAGATGGCAAAGCAGCTGAAGAATCACAGGGTTCCTTCATGAAGAAGTTTTCAAAGACTGCATATGGAACTTCTGTTGTGAGGGAATTTAGAGCTAAAAAATGTGCAAAGCAGTGCAGGAAGTGGGAAAAGCAGTCTTGTACACCCCTATGGCTGCAGTGGAGAGGGGCAAACAGAACAGCAGCAATGCATAAACATTTTAACCCAAATCTTTCCCTGTGGTCTGTGGAGAGAACAGATGTGGACAAGGATTGCTGTGAAAAGGTACCAGTATGACCACGAGCATTCACATTAACCCAAATGCATTTATAATTGATTTCAGGCTCTAAGTCCTGTAAAAATTTGCTCACATGAGTAGTTGTATTCTTCTATAAGCTATCTGGCCAATTATAGCCCCAAATGCCAAGCACTGATATCCCTCACTCACTGGAGAAGGACTGAGAGTAATTCCTTCTGACTTCAGTAGCGTGGGAAAAAGGTGCTTCTCCTGCTTCCTGAATTTAAACTTGTAACCTGTTTCACAGACACTACTGAATATAACAACATTTATAGTTAGATTAGTAAATGGTTCTCTGTATTTTAGCAGAACAACTGTATCCAGTCTGCTATGCTTCACAGAGAAGGAAGATTGTAAGACATTTCAGTTAATTTAGCTGTGAATTGCATTAACTGATGGTAACCTTGAAGAAAAATTAAGAATATCTGCAAAATAATAATGTCTGAGGAAGAGGCTTCCTCTGAAATATTAATTTTCTTTTAACCAAGAAAAAAATTCTTATCATACGAGCTGGACAGGTCTTTTCCTGCAGTTTTCAGACTCTGATGTTTTATTGACCAAACTCCTTGCTTTAGACTGGAGCTCATGTTCTCTGAGGAAGTACAAGTGGTAATTATGCAAGTCTTTCCTTCCCTGTCATGGGTAACATTCACAAGGGAGATTTACAACCTTCAGCTTTCAGATACGGAGAGTGGTTGTTTAACTTCAGAGAGAACAACTCTGACATGGTGAATGGCATCAGAATTGGAACAAATCCTCTAGAAACTGGCTACATGGCCAGTCTTGGGAGTTAATAATTATGGTGGGGGGTTTTGCCTCTTCCTCCTGTAGTAACCCCAGCTGCAAGATTGCTCAGAATTTAATTTGTTTTAGAAAACGGAGACCGAAATAAAATGCACTTTACTCCTCTAGGCCATAGCAAATCTACCTTTAGCAATAGCAAACTAACCAGTGGACTGAATGATATTTATTAAATCGTAACAAATTCAATGAGACAAGTGATCATAATGTAAAGACACCATAATGAAAGATTGTGTTAAGAGTTGGTAGGAGTGGAGTGCTGGCCTAGATACAGAGTCAGGACAGCTACAGACAAAATCCATCTAAATGAACTTCAGTAATGAGACCTAAGATGTATTTTCTTATCACAAAGCATTCAAAAAGTCAGGCAATCTATTCATCTGACTTACATTTAGCATAAATTTTGATTTATAGAGGAAACAGTTTGGCCCCATGCTTCTGTAAATGTACACATTTGCTTCAGAAAGAAGAAAGTGGGTTGCAATCAGAAATTTACTTTTTGTCAATGGTCGTTCATTTCACTTCGGTAAAGTTTGGATTAGCCCCTTAATGCACACTCTTATCATGACTGACAACAGTCCTGCCTTCACACATTTGGTTGATCTAAGCCTGGAGAAGGTGCAGAGGGCAGGAGAGCTGCACAAGGAATACGGCTGGTCTGTAATGGCTGCATTTTTGTGACCCTTTGTGGATCGTAATAAGGATCTTTTTATTAAAACAAAACAAAACTGCAAGAGCTCGGGGGCAGATCTGTATTCTCTTTTGGCCTGTGTTAACCTCTAACCAAAATCTGGCCATTTAAAAAAAAATGTACTTCAGCTGTTTTTCTTCATTTTTGGAAGTTTAAAATGAAATATAAAGCCCATAATAAAATGCATATGAGGACACAAATCAATAGACATGAGAACTATGTTAAGAACTATGCAACCATAGAGGTCTTCATTAACAAGGGTGTTTTCCTCATGAAATTCAGAAAATGCTCTTATTCACTTGTATGCATGTTGTTGTTTCTGTCATTATTTATTTCTATGGTAACCGAAACAGTAAAGACAGCAATATCACACAACAGTAATCAAGGAAAAAAAACCCAACCTCATTGCAAAAGGAGACAACTAAGAGCCAAAACAGAGGTGTTTAGATGATGGTGTAATTTGCTATAATAACTGTTTAACCACATATTTGGCAAGCCCTGGATAACTCACTTATGAGTAATGCATTTGTCCAAATTACATTCAAATAAAAAGTAGTTACCATGCTCCATTATCATGTGTTCTGCACAGATATTTCCTCCCTATCGATTTTCCCACGGCAAGAAGGCTTCTCACTGAACCCAGGTTAGCTGTGGATTGGTGCTGATTTCTCTTGTGCAGCCTCTGCGAAGCTGGTTAGGTGCTCTGGAGCCACATATCATCAGTCCACAGCTATCTGGAGCTATCTCACTTCCTTGTGCAGCCTCCCACTCGCCTCTTCCCTGTCTGCTCCATCTGGAGGGAGCTTGGCTGCTCTCCTCCAGCCCCAGCTCCCCGAGTGCACGGCAGCTGCAGCTGCCAGAACATCTGCTGTCTCCTGGCCTAGCTGGGGTGAGGACCAAAAGCACGGCTTTTTTAAAGTTGGACACTCGCCTCCATTTGAAACTGGATGAGTTCAAAGTTCTTCTATTTGTCCTGAGACTTGCAGCTTCATGAGAATAGACAACTGTCTGTAACACAAATTCGAGTGAACGTTTCAAAGGGATACAATGCATTGTCTTTAGGATGCACTGGCATTGTGCCTGCTCTTCCCCTGCATCTGTGGAGATTTGGGGTTAGAACAGCCTCATTCTGAAGGAAGAGTAATTTTCAAGAGTAAGGAGTGGAAGGAATGCAAACCCAAACAAAAATTCTGCAACTGCATCCATCAAGGGTGGGCTTCTACTGCGCCAGTGCCTCCAGCCTCATACAAAAGCTGAAACGATGTGCCCGGGGCTATTCCTGATGAAGGCAGAGGTCACCTCTTGTTTGAAAAAGTGCATTTGAAAAAGAGATATCTTATTTGGAAAGTTACAAGCATGAAATAACATCACTGTAATCTCACAGGAGGAAAATCTGCACAGCAGCCCCCCATCAGCTGTACTTTTCATCTGTGGGTCAAATCGTGCCCTGGCGACATGCAGAGCTCCCACTGACTTCATACTGGGAAATGTATTACTTATTTAGAGTTGACTTGGCTTTATTTAGAATGATTTAATACTTTGGTTATTAAAAGTTTTGTGGTTTGGAGAAGCAATATCAACAGGTGACCCACGCCCTTCTTTGCCCCTCTGTTCTGTACTTTCTGACAGGTTTCTGCACAGGGCAGGACCCAGTGTGTGTTGGTTAGTGAGGCTCTTCCAGGACCAAATCCTGGACCTTGAGCACAGTGTGAACAACCTGGGATGCAGCTGGAATTCAGCTTTATCCAACTCATGCTGGCATGGAGCTGTTTGGGACTCTCAAAATGTGTCTAAACTGACATGTTGGCTTGAAATGCAAGCTGACACAGCTTCATCTCCTGAGCATCCCCCACTGCTTATACTGCTGCTTGCTCAAACCTTGAGCTACTCTGACTCAAGTCTGGAGTGAACAAACAGGCTCTCTGAGGAGGAAACCTCAAACTCAGAAGAGCTCAATCCTTAGTCAGTCTCTCTCAGAGCTGGAGGAGCTCTTGACTCTATGAACTCAAACTTCAACATTAGGCAAGATATTCCTGTACCCAGAGTTGCCCTCTGGGGAGCTCCTTACCCCTGTGGCACCCACAGACACAAACATGCTGGTCCTGCCCCTCCCCTGAGGCCCTCACAGCCGCTTTTTACAGAGGAAAGATCCTTACTGAAAACCATCTTACAGAAAATGGGGCTTAAGCGCCTTTGCCAGTTTCCCCAAATCCACTGTGGTCCCCTCTAGGTCCCTAGTAAGACATACTAAGGACTTAGAGGGGTCCTTAGTATGTTGGCAGATACTGTCCTTGTCACCACATGGGGAAGCAGGAGCTGCCTTTGAAGCAGGAAGTGGTCAATACTGAAAAGAGAATCAAAAATATGTCTCCAATGGGATGGGCAGCCCCCTAATGCAGACACCAACCGAGCACAGAACAAGCCACTCCGAATCATTGTGCAGGTCTGGAGAGGAGATAGAAGCTACTGCTACTCAATTTATACCACTGCAGCTCAAAGCTAAGTAGGCATAAGTAGAATGCACAATAAATGTATGTTTAGCTGTAGTTAAAAGTGAAACTTAATATCCTATGTTAGTGCATATACTCTCTTACGAAGAATACTAATTTATAGGTAAAGAAACAGAGCTTAAAACTAAGACACTGTGTGTTTTTAAATAAGCTGAGTAAAATGCATACTTACTTACCTTTTATTCTCCTGCTGTGTGTGCCCTGAGCTGGTCCAGGGAGTTCTATGAGGTAAGAAATTCCTGGTCAACAAAAGTTCCTTTTCTAAAAAAAGTGAACATAATGGAAACGGGGAACCACTTACCAGGCAGCTGAAAAAGGAGCTGACTGTGCAGAGAATTTCACACCTTATGGCTTTTGGTCAGTAAAGTACATAAACAAAATGTAATTTTCTATGCAATTACACAGGGTCACACAAGAATATTATGTTTTAGAAACCCACTCAAAAGCATATTGCTCTCTAAGAGCCCAATCCAGAAAATGGCTCCTCACTTTAGTGAAGTTACTTGTAAGCATTTCTGGGAGTGGGGCCTACGAGACATTTTCCTTTTTATGCTTTCTTAAACAGTTTATGTGATAGTAACAACAGGAAGATAAATTACTTTGAATGGTAGCAATTAGAGAAATAACGAGTGTGATAGATTTACCATGTGGAAAACATCTCTCACACATTTTCCTACAGTCATTAAACCTGCTTTTAATGACACAACACTGATTTCAGAAAGAAACAAAGTTTATTTGATGAAAATAAACAAGCTGATCAACACTAAATACTTCCCATACACATGATAACAATGTTATGAACTCTAAATACCTTGGTACTTTACACTTCTACAAGACATTAAATTACAATGACTGTCTAATACATGCCCACTGGTAATTTCTAGGAATTCCTTAGTTTCATATCAATGTCCTTAACCATATATCAATATCACAATCCAGAACATGCCACTCACTTGAAAAAATTATTACAAGAAGCACTATCAAATGAGGATCTAAGGTAAATAGGGGATACTGACCCATTGCTGCAGAACATCACATTCAAACGTCACCCTACACACACAAAAGAAACATTGCGGATATAGTTTGTGTCAACACATCTGAGGTCTTCTCATAAACACTGTTTAAAAAGTAAATCGAAACGCACTTTCAAATGAAAGTCAATGTGCAGGTACGTGCATACTGGATACACAAAATTCATTAAATACAAAATTCATACTGTACATTTAAATGAAAGAAAGAATGTGCAGTACAAGACTGATCTCACATTAAAGTAATAACCATTATCTTAAATGTTAAGCAAAAGTTGGTTTGCTTCATTACACTTGGGGGGGGAGGGGGAATCTACCAAACATTGCTGAAATAAAATATTTCCCAACATCACAGTGTTTATTGTAAACCCCGAGATTCTATTTTAGTATATGAAAAGATTTCCTCCAAACATCATAGAATATCACGTGAAATGAAAAGGAGGAAAAAAAAAAAAGGCAAAACCCAAAGCGAGAAAGAAAAAAATCAATGTTAGACAAAATTTTTCTCTTTAGGGGCTAACTTTTAGGCCCTGATGAAAGTTTAGATCAATACTCATACCAACATGAGTGGAGCAAAAATGCCCCTAAAATAATATCTGTGACAAAATTGGCACATACATATAAATATCTAACTATACAGCTTTGTATCTGTGACCCTATTTTCCCCCTAGTTTATATCCTACTTCAAGTATTCGGTTGCAGAGTTAAGGTAAAGACCTGATTGTAAGAGACACAGACGATTGTCCCCTACTGCGACAACAAATTTGTCATGAGAAACCAGTTTTGTTGTCTGAGTTTCCAAGTGCAACATTTGTCATATGTGCTAAATATACTCCCAAAAGCTTTGCTGTTTTAAAAACAAANNGTGTTAAAAACAAAGATCTAAAATGCCGTTGATAGTTAAAGGACAAACTTTTTAAACATGAATGAAATTGGGATTATCTATGCTATGCTAAGTCTATACATTTTACTCTATTTACTGAAGACAGTAACATCCAGCAGGACTCCTGCTCAAATAAACTGCTCTTTGATTGCACTGAGAATTATGGTACAAATAAATAAAATATCATCTCTAGACAATAATTTTAAGGGAATTACTATGTATGGCTCATGTAGGATGTTTAGGGTTAATCGCACCACAGGTTCAAAAAATAATTTTTCTAAATTCAGTGCAAGACTTTAGGAGTATGCATTTAAATTTCTTTTTTTTTCCTTTTTTT
>WEIT01014216.1:202105-224651 GCA_013389985.1 Dryoscopus gambensis
ACTCGGCAGCGAACCCGCGCAGCGCTGGCGCGGCCCCGAGCGCGCACACAGCGCCCGTGCCTGGGAAAAGAAGTGGTTAAATAAACGCTGTGTCAAGCCCCCAGTCTAATAAGTCATCTTATTAGGAAGTTGTGATGCCCTGTTTGCCCTCGCCTGTGGCTTGTCTGCTCCACTGAAAGGTCTCCTGCTGGGACCTTTGTGGCATTATACGAGGTAGAGAGGGCTGCTGCAATATATGAGCCTTGGTTTGGAGCAGCCAAAACAGCAGGAGAACTAAGCTGCAAAGAATTAAACATGTAACAACTTTGTAAAAGCACAGACAGTGATTGAGGTTGGCCCTTTTGCTGTTGACACATTCTGGCCCCTGTAGGTTGTGGTCACTAAGCCCATTAGAGCTGCAGTGTGGCAACATCTAGTTCAGCAAGTTCAATGTGTTTCTGTTTTATTTCTAAATACTGGACGCAAGCTGGCAGCGATAGGAGAGTGGAATATGGCACCAGAAATATGTCATAAACACAGTCGTCATTGTCAGGGATGTGAAATTACTTTTCAAACTATTTATTTTTGGCAGATGGAGGGTGAGTGTATTTTTGCACTTTGTTAACTGAAATTTAATTGCGACTTGATGCATGTTTTGTTTAATTTTTAAAAAAAAAGGAGAGAAAGGAAACCTCAAGATGCTGTTTTCTCTTAAAAGAGAAAATTTTCACTGGAGAGAGAAATCTTTGTCGCTGGAAATTCACTGCAAAATAAAACCAGAAAAAAACAAACCCAATAAAATCTCAGCTGGGATAAGTTTCACTTATGAGAATTCACTTATTTAAATCAACACTCCCCACGGTACTTTTTTTTTTTTACATTTCTTTAAGCTAAAATACACATTTAATTCAGATTTTAAAAATTGGGTTGTGAAATGGACCAGAAAGATTAATTAAATTAATGAAAGGAGGTGTTACCGACATAACGAGGAGTAGATTTAAGTTCTAAACCCTAATATGCAGAAGAATACACCTTCCCATCTCCCTGTGGACCACACTTTTTCAGGGAACAGTGCAAGGTTTATATTACACATTGATGAGGATGCTCGTGGTCCCTCAGATCTGAGGGCTCTGTTTGCCTTTCAAAACTGCATTGTGGTCCCAGGTTTTATGAGTCCCTGCAGATTCATCACTGCCAAGAGCTACCAGTCCGTAGATACAGAGCAAAGGATGAGTTGGCTGAACACTTGTGCATCTGAAACATTTGTCTCTCCCCCGAGCCTGTTACGTGCTGCCTCTGCCCTTCTCCCCAAATGAGCCAAAGCTTATGTAAGAGGTGAAATGTGCAAATGGGGATAAAGACAGGTCACAGCTGAAGGAGGGGAGGGTTTGGCGATCTTTTGTTCTCTCTGTCCACAGCACAGGCATTTCCCTGGTGCCCTCCCCTGTTTTTTCCAGGGGATTTTGCTCAGGCGTGGTCACCCTTTGGGTGCCCCCAGCTCCCTGCTCTGGCAGCACAGCTGAGGGCTCCCTGAGCTCCAACTTGCTGATCCACAGAAATGACTGGCCACTCCTTTCGGAGGGACAAAAATGATGTCGGGGCAAAGTACATTCTTTCTTTGGCCACCAGTGATGAAGGAGCATTTCTTTTCTGTTCTTAAGTTTGCCTGAGCCAAGCAAGGTCAGAGCTGTGGCTTTTCTGTGGAGGAGAGAAATTTCTAGAATTTGTAGGAGTTTTTTTTTTTTTTTTTCTGTCATCAATTGAGAATTGCTGATAGTTTGGGACTAGAAGGAAATTCTTAAAATCTCATACATATTTGTCTGGTTGTAGGGAGTTTGATTTGGGTTTTACCTCATGCATCCTATCAGAGTCAGTCAACATTTAATAGCTAAAATTGGATGGCTGTTGTGCTTGGATAACTCCAGTTACTGTGGCTGCTACCACACTGTTGTTAGAAGCATATTGGTTACTAGATGTTGTACCAGAGTAAATACTAATAAATTTGGTGGTTGTGGAGAAGAAGTTTAATCCAAAAGCATTCCAGCCAGTAAGGAGGCACACAAGGGCTGTACTCCTTCTTTTGATGTACCCAAAGGGTGGATGGGGTCGGACAGAAGAGAGGTGGTGAGGGCTGAGTGCAGGTTTGAGGTGCTTTATGTGTGTGCCTATTTCTGCCCTCAGGAAAAGGGTGGATCCTTAGCCAGGGAGGAAAAGTCTTCTGAGGAGTGCTGGACACAAGCAGAGTGTCCATGACTCCAGTAGGTTACTGAAAGTTTGCTGGGGTTATTTTTTCCTTAACCAAGCAATAACAAGAAATTTAATAAAGATGCATCTCTTGGCTTGTGCCTGCTTTCCCAATCACCCCAGATTTCTCATCTTCTAAAGTTGAGAAAAAAACGAAAGAGCTTCAGGGTATTGCTCTGTGCATCTGAAGATTTATACCAGCTGCTGTATGTCCCCACCTATACTTCATAATTCAGATAAGCCATTAACATGCCATTTCATTAATTTGTTCTCCCAGTTAATAACCCACGTTATCCTATCAGGTATATCTAAATACTGAATGTGCCATGGAAGGCATTGTGAGGTATGCTTATTGTATTACTAATAAAAATATAGAAGAAATCAATATGTCAAAATATAGTCAGAGTTCTACCGTACACAAAAAGCCTGTTTTACAGCACATGAGATATACTCTCACCTTCTTTTCCTCCAAATGATCCTATAGTTTTTTATTTTACATGGCTCATGATATGAAACTGCTTATAAAAACAGTGTCTGATGTTTACAGTTGCGTCTTTTAACGTTAAGAAGAAAGAGATACAACTAAAGCAAGTGTTAGTAGGCTTGGTCTATTTGAAGACCAATGCTGGATCCATTTAAAACCCTTCAAACTCCTAAAGCATTACAATGACTGTGTGTGGCACTGGGAGCAGGACCATACACGCTCGACAGCTACTTATTTTTTAAATACCCATCCAAGTAACACGCAGCATTTTGAAATCTAACTTGTGTGGTCTAATTATGCAATAATTTTTATAATTTAGGCCCCAATATTATGAGCTTCTCCACAATTATGGCTCTGCCCACGCATTTCTCAGTGCATGATAGGGAAGACTTAGAGGCCAGCTCTGTTAAACATACGAGCATATGTTTTAGTTTTTTAATTTTTACTCTAAGTGAGACTTAAAAATGCACTCAATATTAAGAGAAGGCTTAAGAGTCTTTCCTGAAGGGGACCTTAGAGGCTTTCATTTAACTAAGGGCACATATATAATATTCCATGCAGACTGAAGACCCACTGTTATCGGCATTCCAATGATAATGAGTATGACACAAAGGGAAATAATAAAATAGCAATAAGCAAAATTTTGCTCCCTCCCAATGTTCAAACACCACCTTTATAATCGCTGTACACTCAAAAACATGCATGTGTGTAAGAGCTGGAGAGATCAGAGGCTTAGATTGCAAGATTTCCAAAGGTACTCAGACCAGCCATGCAAATGTCAAATGACAGGTAAACATACAAAACTAAAAATACAAACTTCATTATGAAATCATATAAAACTACAACAATGACACTTTCTACTTGATGCTTATATTAAAAAATTTGATGCATTACAATTAAACTGTTTAGCAAAACAAGACTAGGAAATTAATGAGTAAGAATAATCACCACAATTCATTGTTAACAACAATTTACACTGAGTAGCACATTTTTTTCCTAGAGAACACCTATTTCTCTATGCCCGTTTTCTTTCTCCTCTCAATCTCCCATTCCAGCTGTGCACAGATCTTGTCTGATTTCTCTCTCTCTTCTACTTGCTTAAACTTTATTTCTCCCCACTTTTTTTTTATTCCATTCTCTGCAGCAGAGCTCTTTCCACTCTGTCAGGCTCTGTTGCCAACCTCTGACCAACTCACTGCTGAGTGGTGGCATTGAACAACAGCTGGAAATGGTGTGACACCATCACCCTCTACTTTCCCTGCATCTTGCAGTTCCGGAACAAGAAAAAACATGAGAAGAGTAATTTACAAAAAGCATTTTTGAGGACAAAAATTTGCTAATTAGAAACAGCAAAACAAACCCAGAAGATAGTCTTGATGTGCGTGCACAAATATATCAACCCCACAGAGGAAAAGGTAAAGCCCAGAGTGGAACTTAATTAATGGAAACAACTTGGAAAATAAGAATAATGATGGCAGTATAAACTTTTGTTCGTTCCTCCACTATTTTAGAGAGAGCAACAACTAAACAGGTGCTTATAAAAAAATCTTTCCCACCGAAACAACTACAAGAAAGACAAGATAGCTTTAGGGCTACTTTCCATATACTTCGTTTTTACCAATTCTCTAACTCAAGAAGGTAAAACCATATTTGACAACACATCCTAATTTCTCATTAAATACTCTAAATGCAAACAAAATTATCTAGCCCATTTAATTCTAATTTTCTGGATTTATTTTTTTTCTCACACTTGCACATCTTGCCTAATTTTCTATAGGAACTTAAAGATATAATATATAGCCATCGCTGCTAGGTACACCTCTACATTCATATTTTTACAGTCTGGAAATGAGGCACACTGGCCTGTGCTGTATAAAGAACATTGGATTTGGACAAAAAGATGTGGGAAATTCAGCGAAAAAAGCACAGCTGATCATTACTTCATATCTGAATGCAGCATGTTGTATTATGAAAATGTGAGGATTAAGTCAAAGAATGCAGTTTCACTGCATTTTTTAATGAGGAAACCTTGTTTTTACAAACATTTCCATAGACCAAATCAAGCTAACTTTTTATTAATTTATCTAAGCTACTTGTTCTTTTGAAGAAGCCTTTTTTTTTGTATTTTTTAGAATATACCCCTACTTCAATTTATCAATTCTTTTATCATCAAAAGTTATTGTTTAAGCCAGGAATAGCTTTTTAGCAGAGCTCAATGGTTAATCATGCAAAAACAAAAAAAAAAAAAACAAAAAACCAAAAAAACACCTAATTTTCTCATGCAAGTCACAAGTTCACAAACAGGGGATGTTACACAGGAGCAGGAGGAGGAAGGACACACCTGTGTCCTTTGCAGATTTTTTTTCCAATAGAATGTTCTGGGATCTTTCATTTCATTAAATGAAATCTTATTTTTAATTCCCCAAGGTATGCATTTCCACTATCAGGCATTACCATAATACTGATCAGAAAATATTTTGTAGGCTCATAGAAAATGCAGCTTGTTCCAACAATAATTTCTACTTTATCTGTCTTCCAAATTTCAAAGTCTGGATCAGGAACAATTCACACCCTCCACTGTCCCTCTGCAGAAGGAAAGAGGGAATGAACCCTCCAGGCTCCCTGCAATGCACACGGCCCTGAGAGCTCAGGTCTCCTGCTAAATCCAGAACATGGCATTTAATGATCCTCGGGAGGCCAATACCATCCACAAACCACTTAGCACAGTTCCAGTTTCATTTACCCTCGTGGTCTCTGCAGTTGGCATGGCAAGCCCAGCCAACAGTTCCATGATACTCGAGTCAGTATTGCTTGTGTGCTATCCAGAACCAACGCCAGCTCATTCCACTGAGTGTCCACATTGCAGGAAAATTTACCACTCAATTCATCTTCACCCCCTTCAGATTATTCATTATTTTAGAGATTTATCATATTTGTTTCTTTCCCAAACTGAAGATTTATATTGCAATAGCTTCTCTTTACAGAGAAACAATTTAAAATCTCCTTGTTTTTTAGCTTTGCTGTGCGCTCTGGTCCTTCTCAGTGGCTTATCAGAAATGGGTAGAATAGCAAAGATGTGGGCAAGCCTTGAACAGGTACAGGGGTTAAAAAGGGCTTTCTGTTTAAATAACTTTTTCTTTTGCAACTATTCATTATATTGTTTCCCTTTTTTTACTGCTGCAAATAAAGCTAAGTTTTGAGGACTATGCACAAGAATTCCAACATCTCCATCCTGAAGAGTATTATATTCTAATATTTAGTATGCAGTCTTAGAGTTTGGGATTGCTTTTCTTCCATATGCTTCATTTCACATTTAACTAAAGGTAATTTCAACTGCCCAGTCCCTCAAGTCACTGGAGCCTAGATTTTGAATTTTCAGAACTCCTTCAGTCCTGCAGAAGAACAAAATAGATTTCAAAACCATTTAGTGGGAAATTCCCATTAAATATATCTGGTTTCTCAAAAGAATGAGCTGAAACCTGCAGGGCAGCTGGGATGAAGGGAAGGCAACAGACACAGCTCCATTCTGTGCATAATTCAACAAAGTGCCAATCCATGCTTGTGGAATCCTGTGCTGTGCTGGTGCTGCTGGCTGACACGGTGTCAGCGTTTTTCAGCATTACACCACTATCAGCCTGTACTGGGACTCTCTAAAACAGCTGAAATAAAAGAGCTCTTTCTGCATATTTATGCCATCCTGCTCTGAGCACTTCCTGTTGGCCCCAGTAAATCTCTGCTAAATTTCAATCGACTCTCGTGGTGTTCCAGCTGTTAGATAAACTTCCAAGGATATTTTTGTGACAGGTACAAACCTAGACAGGAAATCTCAAGAAGAAATCCTAAATTAATTATATGTCAACATGCAAGCCACAAGAAGGAGCAATTGTCATAAATTTTTGAAAGTTAGAATCCAATTTTAGTTGTAAGTGCAAAAAATTCACTGACTCAGTTGTGAGTCAGTGCCAATAAAATAATATATTTCATAGTCTTCAGCAGTTCAATTTGCCTAAACATAGAAGGGAAGCTAAGAACAGTGAGCTGTATATTTAAATCACATAAAAAATTCAGACTCAAACTAATAACAAATTGTAGATTTACAGTTTATAATTCAGAATTTCCTAATCTTATCCCACCTTTTTGAAAACAGATACAACATATAAACTAATTCTGTGTTAAATGAAAACATCTTCACTACCTAAAAATCTGGTAATGGTGCCTAGAACATCTTTCTGCAATTCCCAGCAGCACAGACTCCATCTCTCTTCTCTCTCCCAAACACGGTGCCTTTCGTGTGTTTTGTGAATGCTGGTGAGGACAAGTAAGGAAGGGGCTGAGAGGGCAGACGGGGTTGTAGCAGTACTAACCCACAGAGGATTGCCCTTGTTTCCCTGGCTTTAGCATCGCTGTGGAATTCTTGACAGCTTTTCCCATCCCTCTGCAACACGTCCTTGGAGAAACTGCGGACGGTGTCCGGGACAAGGGGCAGTCTGAGCGATCTGCAGCAGCAGCGGCCGCGCAGGTGGCAGTGGTTCCACGTCCTGTTCTCCCAATGTTCCTAACATTTTCCTGCAAGGCTGATGAGGTTCATAACCCTTGCCATGCTGCCCCAGCAGCAGTGTGGGTTTCTCTCCAGGTCCATCCTGGTGGCAGCCAGGGCAGAGCTCCCAGCCCCGGCCAGCCTCGAGCAGCTGAAAAAGCCAACAACTATGTGTCGAGTCTGGTGCTCAAACACGACCTTGTGCTCGAACCTGGCAGGGGGCCCTTCCCAAACCCATCTGCCTAAGACAAAAGGGAGAGTTCTGAGACACCTGTTGTCTCAGTACAGAGAAAAATGTGCCGTGGCAGGGTGAGAGAGGGAGTGGGAGAAAACTCCATGAACCTTTGCAGGCTGGATACAGCTTTGTGGCACATGTGGGAGATGCTTGTGGTCCTCGTCCTGGCACCAGGTCTGTCCCAAGCTCTGGCAAACAGCCGAGCACAGGGCGCTGTTCCAAACCCTGCAGCCACTGCTCCGGCCGTCGGCAGAGCTCTGCAGCATCGGACACAGAGCCCAGGGAAGAACTCATTGCTCCAGAAGGGAAAGCCCAAGCAAGGAGATGCAGCCACCTTCCTTACACAGAGGCAGGAGGAAGGAAGCAAGGCTGGGGATCTGCTTTGCAGCAGGAAGAGCTGCAGTTCAGAGGGAGAGCAGGATAGTTCAGGCTATTGACAGGAGAGGCAAGGAAACAGCGATCGCACACCGTGGGCACGAGGCCACGGCTGAGTGTTTTCCTCATAAACAGTATTCTTTTTTACACAATGCAGGTAACATTCCCCATGCTTTACTGACTGCTTTCTCTTCCCAGACACTAAAAGGATCCACCCAGAGTCTTCCAAACTATTTCAGCGGAGATACGTCAAGTAGTCCCAGGAAGCAAACACTCAGAGCCCCATCTGCAGCCAAAACTGGGCCCACAGCACAAACATAAATACATCAGAAATCCAGCAAGGAACCAGCAGAAACATGCTGCACTTAGCTAACCACCTTGATTCTGTGACTCTGAAATGCTGTGGATAAATAACTACTTATGTCACCCTGGGAGAAAAGGAATGTATGATATGGCTATGAAACCACCTGGATTTTTTATATATAAAAAGTGTTTTCACTACTTATGGAAAGCCAGACATGTAAATTACACTGCCCTTAGCACAAAAAAATATGTGCCAAAGACCATGCCTAGGAGCAGAACTCGGGAAGAATGGGGGTATGGTCATGCCAGCTTTGCAATGTTTTCTTTTACAAGCCTGTTTTACTGTTGAGGTGGGGGGGACTAGTGTTACTGCTTCCTCAGAAAGCTGTTCTCACAGGATTTGACAATTGGTCATGAAAATCTTATAAGGCCAGACAATCCTGCAAGATTTTAATGAATTGAAGGTTTAAACGTATTCCCAAGATTTTGGTTTTGTCCGTTTCTAAGACGGAAAGTAATCCCCTTAACAATGTGCATCACCTGCGAAACAAGAATTAAATAAAAGCAAATCTGGAGATCTGAATTCAGGTCCCTTGAAAGTTTACACAAATTTGTTACCAAATTATTTATCTACTCTCAGCCTTTCCACATGGATAGATACAGGTGGCACTACCAGCAAAACTACACCTGCATGTTCAGTATGGAAGTAAATAGGCTTGGCCTGTTCCCTTGGTGCTGATTCTGTGAAGGTCATTCTTGAAGAGCAAGAAGACATAGCCACAGCATCCTATGCCATTAGAGGTCCCTTCAAGGCTCATTGTTAGCATTACAACATTAGCACTCTAGGTATTTATCAAAATGTGGACACTAGAGTGGCTTGAAGTAGTTTCACTTCCTCTTAAATGATAATAAATTGGCAGCATGAGTGTTGACTGCCTGAAATGCAACTTCATTACTTCAGAGGTTAATGGAGCAACCTCTCTCTGTTGATCTTCCTGTCACCATTGGCTACAAAAGAGTCTCTGACACAGCGCAGTTTTCAGGAGAGGCACAAGTATAACAGAGATTAACCACATCAAAAAGAATACTGTCCCACTCCATTATGTTCTGCAAAGCTGGTGTGCAGCAAATCACAGTGGCCAGCAGTGTCATCTGCCTTGTCTGAAAATTAAATCAGCATAAAAAGAGGTGATGATGCTGTATTAGAGGCAAACACCTTTCCATCTTAAAAAAAAAAAAGGAGAGAGAGAAAAAAAGACAAAAAGAAGGAAAAAATAAAAAGGAAAGAAGAAAAGCAAAGAAATGAGGAGAGGAAAAAGAAAATGAAAAAGAAGAGAATACTTTAATTATGATGTAAATATTGGAGCCACTGACCTGGAGGTATTTTGCATTAATTCTACAGAATTCCTCTTGTATTTCTTACAGAAAGCTACACAGTGAATTAACCAAACTACTATTCTTTTGAAGGCTGGATTCATGATTTTGCAGGAGATGAAAAGTGACAGGAATAGAGTAGGAGGTAGCCATGAGATTCAAAGAGGATTACATTTAATGCTGGCTAAGTGAATAACCCTCTGAATGAAAATGTATTCATTTAGGGAAATGTGCCTCTTCTTGTTACAGGTTACTGCCCTGAAATGCCTGGCAGGCGTGTTAACTTTCAATAATTCATAACTCCTGTTGATCACTAACAACACAATGAACGTGTCCCTCACAGTTCTGAGCAGAGAACATTGCCCAAGGAAGCTGAACATTCTGTACACCCTATACACAAATACTTGGAAGTCACTTCCCAGAAGGGAGGTTACTCCTGTCCTACCAGCAGCATCTACTTTGTCAGGAACACAAACTGAAATTCGCAGTACACCCAGGCTAGTTTTCTTTTTGTGAGCATGGAAATACAATGGCTCGTTGGAAATGTTTCATTTCATTCAATATTTCTGCTCTCTTCAGCAGATTAACAGATGAACAGGTAACTAAAAGTGCATCAGACACGCAATTACAGCACTGTAAATGCATGCACATACCCAGTAATTACATGTGTCGTTGTGCAAACCATTCAGGGGTGTTTCAGGTCACTTGTCTCCACTCTCCACTTCCCAGCCCCACCAGTGCTTGGGATGGGACTTAGCCAGTCTGACAACACCTCTACAGCAAATACATCAAATTCTTGTTGAAATCTTATCTTTTGGAGGTCTCAATTAGAAGTGAATACTTTAGAGCATGAAACCCATCAGCCTGAATGAAAGCACCAACTTCCTACACACACACAGTGGCAGGTACTTGGACTTCTTATTAGAAGAAACATTGATAATAAGGAGTGTCTGTTGATAACATAAGGGAGGAGGATCCGACTGGAAATTATAGAAGATAAGGAAGATTGGGATTTCCTGCTGGAGAAGCAGACAAGGGGTGAGATTCCAGGACGAAACTCCTCTGAACGCCAGAGCAAGTGTATCTTCCCAGCCTGTGATCTAAATGTTGTGAACAAGACAGGAGTTCAGTGTTCAGCTCTGATTGTGTCAGTGGCTCCTTTTGAGACCTTGGGCAAGTTATTTAATCTCTATCACGATTTTCTCAACTGTAAAAACCAAAAAATCTGCTACTAAACCTGGAGAAGTCCCTTTCAACCTACAAACCAAAGCAGAATGTAAATTCTACACTTTCTTCTGCACTACTAAACCACTTCCAGTTTCTTTAGGTTGATAAACATATGCAGTGCTATCTGAATTCAGGCTGATTAGGAACCATGAAAAAAACCATACCTTTTAAAAGCATAAATAGTGGATCTGGATGGCAAATTCGAAAGAAAGTTAAATGTTTTACTTTAACAAAGTATTGAGTCTCTCTCTAACTTAAAATCCAGAAATGAGGTCCACCAGTTTGAAGGCAGGTTTTCAATACCTGCTATGCAGCTGTAGCAAGATAACCCTTTACTGGAGGATTTATATAAGAATGACACCCCATCCTTGGAAGTGTTTAAGGACAGGTTGGATGAGGCTTTGAGCAACTGGTCTAGTGGAAGGTGTCCTTGCCCATGGCAGGGGGTAGAACTGGGTGAACTTTCAGGTCCCCTCTGACCCAAATCATTCTATGATTCTATGAATTGAAAAGAATAAATTGGTAGTTCAATGGCATGTTGGCTCCATGAATGTCAGAGATGAGAGCATCTCTCCCATAAATATACCAAAATCAAACCAGACATTTAAGATGACAGTGCTGCAGGTTCTAAAAGTCCCCATTTCTAATGTATCTCAAAAAGACACTGACGTACTGAAAAGAGTTTGAGAAATTACACAATGGCATACTAACATTAATTGAGTATGAGAGTGTAAGACAACTTTTAACATGGGAAAACGCCACCTCTGCATGCAGAGAACACCAGATGCAGCAATATACACTTCAAAGCTACATTGCTGCAGACAGAATTAGCCACAGCTTTCTTTGCAGACCTTCCTTTGAAGAAGGAACTTTATGGGTAAGTGGGTGCATAACCACTCACAGCTACACAAAGTTGTTCATCCTTATACCAGAACACTTGATTTTTGCTCCAGTCAAAAATAGCAGCTGAAGAGTGGCTGGTCTATAGGTTAAGAAAATATTTTTGGATATCAGTGAGAATTTAATTCCAGCTTTTCTTCAACGGCCATAGATTTTTTTTTTTGTACTTATTTTTCGTATCTCTAAATCATGTCCACCTCTACTGAAATGTTGCTGCTGCAATGCCAATATATAATATAATGCACTGCTAACATAAAGTTCAAAATTGCATAATTCCTGCATCACAATGAATACTGCTGTGGATACATTTATATAAAAGCACTTCACTTGAACAACCCAGAGGAAGAAAAAGCCTGTTAAGTATTTCAGAATCTCTTCAGTACCACCACATGACAAAACACATGTGACCTTGGACAAAGGTAAGTTTTAAGAAATAAGAAACTTGTATCAAAAATCCCAATACAACAGCAAGTTTTATATTTTCTGAAAGAGTAATATCTTATTACTGATATCAGGTGGCAGTTTTTATTCATGTTGTGTGTGGTTACAGATTCCTTATCCCCCAACACTAGACCACACTAGGGCGCTTCTATCTGAGGGGGAGCAGTTCCCGTTCTCAGCACATTCTGAATTGCAGAAATAACTGAGTATAGACAGTTTATAAAACAACTACTGTTAACTACGTTTTAATGACATGCATGGCTTCAAAAATAGTCTATGGTAGGTAAAATAACCCTAAGTATTTTTAATATTTTTTTTCACAGTAAGGAAATACTCTGGATCTTTAGAATAGATCCTGACTTTTCATTCTCAACTTTTTCCCTAAAAACTCTTCCGTTTTTTCTTAATTAGAATTTTTAATAACCAAAGGCAGAAAACTTAGAGGGAAGTGGGTACCAATGTATTTTTCAATGAGAGGCAGACTTTAGAAGGATTTTCTTTGTAAAAAAGCAACACTTTTTTGATCTTTATCTCTTTTTGCATGGTAGAAGTATTCAAAGGAGTGAAGTATTACAGTCATTAGTAAGTAAAAGAGATATCAAGTGTACTAAACTCCAAGATTATCCATCAGAAATGAAACAAAACAAAGACCCTACAAGTATAAGATATGCTCTTTTTCTGCTGGCTGAAATCTTTCATATGGTATATAATGCTGGCAAAACAGAACTTTTCTATTCACCTTTTCCCTATTGAAAAGCAGTGCTCTCTTTATCTAACCTTTTTTAAACTACCATTGAAAATTGTATTTTCTGACTCAAACAAAACATTGTTTTTCTTTCTGCCTCATATGGCTAATAATAAAGACTTGAGGTAAATCTCTCTACAGCTGCTTTCAGTTCATTTTAAGTCAATGAAACCTATATAATCCCGTAATACAGTCAATTGTTTCTTTTCCACTAGGCCTGAAGGGCTGCAAGCTTAGAAAGGGAAGAATTACTGTTTTGCTTTTAAGCACCTATTAATATTTTCCCCCTCCAGCAGTTCTTTTTTTCCCCTTTGAAGCCTTTTTCCCACTAAATTAATGTTTAACAATTAAATCAAGCTGAAGGAGATCTTAAAAAGATCTAGACAATTACTGATTGGGTAGAAGAACAGGCCTTTAATTTAAATGGGAAACATCTCTGAAACGATGGTATGAGACCCCACAACTAATTACATAATTTTCTGCATCTGAGAAAACATGAGCTGTGAGAATGCAAATAGAGACACACATGGAATACCAGGAAGAAAAGCTGGAACTCTAACATCTACCTAGCATCTTTGAGAACAGAGCAACTTGTAGAAAAACAAGCTTTGAGCTATTAGATAGAGTAAAATATATATTAAAAAAAAAAAGAGAGAGAAGACTATCCAAGGCATGGCATCTCTTTTTCAGGCAAATACTGCCAATGCACCTAGAATGGCAATCCTAAGTCTCTATGTAAACATCACAAGCAGGCCCAAGAGCCCTTTCAGAAGTGTGTATTCTTTGTATATATAAAACACTTTTGTGTACTTGTGAGATAGAAGTGTTCTGTGTTTCCTGCTTTCTTCTATAGCAATGTGTACGTTACCTTAAAAATATATCCACAGTAAGGTATGATAATGGAGTTTTTCTCTTAGGCCTGGATAAATAGAGTTTGCTCTGAATGAAAATCCTTAACCTGAACTCAAGAGCTGGCTAGAGGCCAACTCCTTTGTCAGACCCTCCGAGCACTCGTTCAGAGACCTGTCCTGCCCCCTTGATTCAGACAGCTCGGTGGGCCTGCTCAGACCTCACAAACAAATCAGTGTGTGCCAAGACCACAAACACTGTTCTTTTTCCCTCCTAGCCCAAGGAAATTTCATGTGCTCCAAGCAGAATATCATCATTAGCCTTGCTTCTTAAAAGGGGCCAGACTGAACTATGGCCAGGGAGTGTTTGGACAAAATGTGCATTGCTGAGACCTAATTAATGTCAGTGACATTATCCTACATCCAACAGAGGTGCAGAAGCACCTAAGGGAACCTGCTAGGACATCCAAGAAAACTGGCTGGCTGGCTGGATCATGCCAGCAGGAGCTGGATATGTCCATGGTGTCAAACTTCCAACACTGGACACGGGCCTTTTAAGTCTGTCCATCACACCAGCATTAGGGACAGACGTTCAATGAACTGGACACCTAATTTCCCAATAGACCCTCTAAAGTATTTCCAAAGGAATCTGGCTCCCACTGATTCCAAATATACAAGAAAACAGCAGTTTTAAAGAGAGATACTTTATGTTGGTTCCAGTTAAAACAGAACAGTTGAACTCTCAGAGAACTTGAAGGTTTTGTTTGCAGTTTCAATGTTGACCAAACTATAGCTATTCTTTAAACATTTCAGAAATTGCACATTTTTCTCCGGTGATCTCAAGTACTTCTTACTACAAGACAAGCCACAGGCAAATGAATTAATAAAAATCCCAACAGATTTTCATGACTCAAATACTTGCTTAATATTTCAGATGGAGATTTCTGTAATTTCACAGTTTTACTCATCCCTAGATAGAATCAAAACATGATCTGAGGGAAAAAATGTTATTCAGTTTTACAAGTCATCAAATAATTTTGAAGCACCGAGCACATTTTTGCTCACCATCTGTTACATAACCTTGATACAAAGTAAAAAATATTATTTTTTGGCTACAAACCTGAATTCCATTTTCAGAAAAAGGTTGGGATGACAAACAGACTATTATGAAGGACACATTCAGCCAACAAAAAAACTCTAGCCCTTCCAGGAATTAAGCCTCTCATTCCTATAACAAAAACCATCACTAACATAAAAAGGTCATGTCCTTTCCTGCTTTTAAGATTTTTTTTTTTAATATAAATTCTTTAGTATCTTTCTATTTTTCATTGTAAATGTTTCATTTCACCAATCCAATTATATTCACAATATATTTCCCAGTACACACTGTAACTGATTCATGAATGTGTGTGTAGCAGAGGCATGTGCACTAAAAAGCAGTCTCCAGTCAAATGCCTTCTTTTCATCCACAGAAAGAACAAACAGGTAACCTCACGTGTAATATACACAGCACAATGTTAAAAATCAACAAAACTGAGAATCATGTATATTATGCAAAACCACCAAAACCACACACCCACACACACGCTCAGGATGTTCCGCAGTAACATTTCATTTATGTTCCTGAAAGGGCTTGACTCTCTCAAGGAAATATAAACACCGAGGGCCCCCATGAGCACCAGCCCCTCACAGGCAGCTCAGCACAGGCTCCGCTTTCAGCTTCGTCCCACTTGTCCCTGTTTGAAAATCCTCTCTGTGTGAGGGGCTGGAATGGATGACACCTCTGGGGCTGCGACCAGGCCAGCAGCAAGAGGAGAAGACACAGTCAGGGAAATCAGGCCGGAGCTCAAGGCTCCCACCACCACTGGCATCAGCTGGGTGCAGAATGTGTTGGCCGTAGCTCTGAAATGACGAATCTGGGGTGTGGTGCGGGCTCTTACTGAGCAACCAGCACTGAGCAACCTGCTGCCACTTTTTTCCCTTCTGAGTCACTCCGCGTGCTGCCAGCAGCAGCTGTCCCACACATCCAGGATGATTCTGGAGCTTAGCCCAGCCCAAGGGTCTCCACTGCCCTACACTGCCAGACAGCTCGAGTGCTGCTTCCCTGCCTGGGCAGGACACAGTCCCTGGGGTGCAAAGCCAGCCCTCCCAGCAGCAGCACTGTGGGAAGCAGCCAGTGACTCGGGAAGGGACACACGGGACAGATACTACCAGGAAAAATATGGATGCCAGCTCCCACTGAGCCTCAGACAGGCAGTGGCAAACCGGTACTGTGCCCTTATGTCCTCGCTCTTTCCCCTCCATTCCACACCCCAAGTAAATCTGATGAGGACACTGTCCTCTGACACCTCTGTTCCAGAGAAATTACCGAACAAGCAAAGATGTTACTAACACTCCAAGAATGTGCTGAGCTGGGCAGCGAGTTTGCTAAGGATTGCCTGAGAAGGCAGAACCACCCTCCTGGGGCAATCTGAAGGGAGCACAGTATTAAACACTGTTTTTAAATCCAGGAAGATAGGGTGGGTCAAGACACATGATGCAAAAAAGCAGCAGAGGGATGAACAAAGGCACAGGCTCTGAGCCAAAGAATAAACCCTCCTCACTGTGTAATGGCAAAGGTGAAGGGGAGTTGGCTGGCAGCAAGAAACGCTGCAAAGAGGGACCGTGCCCCTCTCTAAAAGCTGTGTTCCTAACGCAGGAAGAAAGTGATGCAACGACATAGAGATGTTTCTGTATTTTGGATTCAGCGTATTCTGTGCAATGTCAAAAGTTCAGAGCGAAAATTTCCATCTCAGCCTGAAGAAGAACAGTGCAAATATTTGAGTTTTGTGGGAGCACGAGGTTCTTCCTGGAGATGCGGCGCGAGCGCAGGCCCCGGCAGCGGAGAGCAGGTCTGAGCAGCCAGGGGAGCGAGCTGGGGAAGGCCCCGAGCCAAAGGCAGCGCTGGGCTCTGCTCAGAGTCAGGAAGATTGAGAGAGCCCAGCCCCAGAGTGGTGGGACCTACAGACAGAGCTTGGGGAGCATCCAGCCCGGGGAGCATATCCAGAGCCATGACACCTAGTAACAAATAAATAGCAAACAAAGATGTGCCGGGGACAACAATCAGCTTTAGAAGTTAACTGGAGAAACCTGGAAAGTGTAAAACCTATTTGTGTTGCTAGGCAAAGGCACTGAAACTAATTTTAGAGTAATGCTGTGTCAAGTAGAGTTTTGCACAGACGAATTCAAAGACCAGAAAACAAGGAAGATTAATTGTTATTTAAATTTCCAGACTTGGATCGCTCCCATAAGCCTGACAATGAAAAATTAATAATACGGATTCATGAAGTTTGCAATAAGAAGAAAGAGGCCAATGTTATGTTCTTAACAGGCATTAGCTAAGGGGCATGGAAAGGTTTAAACTGTTACCATTCAGAGCAGTGATGATGAGTGAAAAGTGACACAGGAAACTTGGGGACTGTTTTTAATCACCCTTGCATAGCTGTTAAAGGCACAATAAAATGGCAACATGACATTATAAATAGAGCATGTAAAAGAGCCTTCTGTGACAGGGAGAACTGTGACAGACGCCCTTATTAGACAGGTTGGCTTAAGCACTCACTCTGTCACCCTCCCCAGCTGGTCAAATGCTCTGTCCCTTCTCAAAGCTAACTGAACTCGTTCAGCTTTGCTTGGCGCATCTTCAGGTTAATATTAAAAGGGCGATTTATCAGAAAGTTAGTTTAAAAAGCAACCCAAGCACCAGCACAAGCGTGTTAAAACTTTTTCAATTTCACAGAAAGGATGTCAGCTTTGCCGTAAAAGCCTCACATGATGTGAAATACAATTTGAACAATCTGGGATGCTTGGAAGTAGATTTGTAGAAAAGAGACCATCTTCCCACAAAGATGCTGGGAGAGAATGGAGCTTCCTGGAGACTTCTGGTTGGGTCACAACTGAATTTTGCACATCTGTCTGCAAACCAGCCCACAAAGAGCATTTCACAACATTGTGTTTGCCCTGGTTTTCAAAGAATCATAGTATCAATAATTCCAACTAAAGTCAGTGGGAACATGCAACCAGCGAAAGGAATCTGAACATTTATGTAATTTATGAAGAATAAATTATCATCAATCCATTTAGTCTTGAAATGTGGCCTGCAACCATATTAAATTCTAGATGCTATTCATAATTTACAGCAACAGTTTCAGCACAGAGCCTGAAAGTTTAAGAAGAAAAACCAAGACAAATATTTCTGGTTTTTTAATAATTCACTTTGGATTCTTATTTCCCTGCCAGATATGAACTGTAATATTGAACATAAAAATCAGCTATCATTCAGTAAGCACTGAAGAATTACAAATTCACTTCCAGCTGTTATTTCCTTTTGCTATTACATCACAGATGTGCACATACTTATTTTACTTTATGCATTTAAGGCCACAGTTAAAGAAAATGGAGTCTCCTTCTAATGACTTGTTAGCAATACCTGATCTTCTTAATCAGACAACAACACATAGTACGAAGCCCATAAAAAGGAATATCAGTGCTCATGTCATTTAAATTTCTTATTCTTCCTTCCTTTCCCCAAATGTATACTGTGTTCACCTAATCTCACTTGTCATTCTCAGAAATGTTTAAAATAATGAAAAGAAACTCCTTAACGAGAAAGATTATATCCCTTAAGGCTAGGCATAACCGAAGTATTCCATGGAAATAATATCTATAATGCTCAAAGATGAAGGACCTTTCACAAGACCTACAATTTTGGGACATTTTTATTTATATTCTTCTTCCAAAGTGAGGCAGAATATCAGTGATTAAGAACAATGAATTCTTTGGTGAATCACCCAGCAGAATTAAAAAAAAACCCCAACAAATAATGAAAAGCTCACTAGAATCTTGAAAAGGAAATTAAACAGCAATTAAATAAATATGGTTATATTTAAGTGTGCACTTAATACATGCAAATGTAAATCCTCCCAGTTTTTGTAAACAAATAAGAGTGCAAAGAAGAAGTTCACATATAAGTCAGCCACCCTGCACTTCTGCAAACAGACATGCCCCACCTCACCAGGAGGCAGCTGTGTGCACAGTAGACCAAACCCTTCATATGTCATCTCCTAAGATTAAAAAGGAACACTTAGCAGTGTATCTTGCTGTTATTATCTTTACTTTTTCAAGTTGTACATTTTTGTTCTGTTACAAACTACTCTGTTCTCATGGCTTAGAGGAGCTGCAGACAAGCCATAAAAGTGCCACTGCTTCTCTGCCTTTTCCATTTTGCTGTATTCAACAGTTTTTAAAGGAAATACATTTGAAAGTCTTTTTCCTCAACAAATATGTCCTTATAGAAAGATTGTCTGTGAAATAATTAAGATTGCTCAATGCTAACCTAGAAAAGGATTGCACAACACTGACAAATAACCCCCTAGACATAAGGAGATGGCAAATGACAGGATGTCAAAAGCAAAAGGAGGGTGACACCTGCAAATTACTTCTGTCATCTGCTCCCTGCTCACCCACTCACATCACGTGGGGCTGAAGAATGAGGGACCTCACCTCAGCGGGGTGGTGAAAGGATCAGAGGGAAGAACAAAGCAGCAGCTGATCATAACAGTTACAATTGAAAATTGGAAGGGAAAAGCACAGGGAAAATCGAAAAACTGAATTTAAATAGAGATGGAGAAAGGTCAAGAGAGAAGAGATAAAACATCCCAGGCAAGTAAAGAGGGAAGACTGCATTAGAAGAAAAGCAGGGGTTAGCCCAGCATGTCAAACAAAGGCAGCAGCAGACTTACACCCGAGGGCCCCTCTGTGCCAGGGCACACACAGGGGACTGAGGGGTGGCACTGCTGCTTCTGAACCTGAAGAGCAGTTCCCCAGTTCTGGAAAAGGAAGAAGGCAGGTACAGGCACGAGTGATATCCACCATCCCTGCTGAACTCCACTGGAAGGCTGCCAAAAACTGAACGCAGTTGAGGATTAATTAAACTATGAGCAAACTACCATTGCTGAGCAGATCCTTCCCTCCTCCCTGTGCCTGAGAAACTGGAAGAGGGAAGACTGAAGTGCAGAGGTCGTGCAGGAGCACCCATCACCCTGAGGATGGCTTTGTGGCTCTGGAGGATCCCCTGGGATATTTGCTGCTCCCTTCTCAGGGGCAAACTACACTACTCCTGCTGCACCTACAGGCTAAAACATCAAAAAATGGAGCAACCAGCAGGGAAATTCTCTGTATTTCATGTAGGCTTTTTTCCATTACTGTTGGAGCAGTCCTAACATCAGGATACAGAGGCCTGGCTGAAAATCTGCAAAGTTTACCTGAAAGGGTGCCTTTAAGGAAATATTTATGTATAGAAGGGCTACGTTTGTGGGTATCTAACTTAGGGTATCCCTCTCAATGCACATTTGCTTTCCCTCCTTGGGAGCAGGTACCACTATCAGTGTAAAATGATAGCTTGATTGTTGGAGCATTTACATGGTTTTAATGAGTAGCTGCTTTAATGGTCCAGCAATTCCATACACAAATATTTGACCCCAGGGCTACAGTCATTTATGGACCTTCCAATTATAGAAAGTACTCTTTTTCCTTTTGCTTTCCACTTGGACTGTTCTTTTTATTACTTACTCCATGTCCTTTCCCATTGTTCTCCTATGGAGCTTCAGGTGATTGTGGGAATTGGCACAGGGAGCTGTACATTACCCACACACGAGGGAAAAGGGTCCATTTATTTACAGTCCTGGCAAAAAAAAAAATACAGGAACTGTGGAGAAGTTTATGTGGAAATGTTCCAGGTAACTTTTTTTTTCCTAGAACAGTGCAAAAAGGGATGTGAGCTAAAAAATGGGGTCCATAACTAGAGGTTCAATATAATATATGTATTTTCCCTTAGTTAAATGTTGAAATACTGGCCTTTCAGGTATGTGCCAATAAGTGCTGTAAATGTTTATGAGAGGGGAAAATGGAAATTCTCATCTAATTCAAGTCATGCCAGAAACATATTTGCACTGTCTACAGTGATATAGAAACTGTATCAAGCACAGCCTGATCATATTAGAATTTTTAATTACAAAGTCCTATGCAACTATGAACAAAGTCCTTGGATGTCTCTTCATGAAGTCCAACTTAAGTCACACATTCCAGTACTTAAAAACTCTTGCGGTTTATGTTAAGGGATTCATTAAAGTACTTTCAAAATATAAATTCTGTCTCTTTCATATAATATGTGCAAACTCTTCTTTAAGTGTGTGTTTCTCAGTGCTGATAATACTACAACAGAACTGGAAAAGAAGCAAGCCAAAAGTAATCTCTGTCTAATGGATAACAACATTTTCAACTATTTGGACAAGCTAAAAATAAACTGCTTGGATGAGGAAGGATAGCTTTGAGCTAAAAATAGCAGAAACAAAGAATATTTAAGACAAAACAAAACAAAAAAAACCCCAAATAATTCTTAAGAATTTGTGCAGAGCTTTAATATTTATAACTTCTTTTCCCAAGCAGAGCTCCAAAACATAAAGAGGACGTGAAATTGATAACAAAGGAAAGACGCCAAGAATGTACAAAATAGAAAGAATTTCTGCATTCCTTCTGTGAACATAGAAGTCCTCCCTCTGAAGCAATTTATCTTGGCTGATGAGGGATTGGTGGGTGTGCCCAAGACAAAACTCGTCAGACAAAGACATGTTTGTTTGCTTTTCATTTATCTTGAAGTCAAAAGCACAATATGTGTCAGTGCCAGTGTGGCCCTTTCCAGATCTTCACTCTGCAGTGGGATATGAGATGAAGAGAAATATTTCTTCCAAAGGGAGGATAGGTCTGCAACTAACTCCATAGTTATCATAAATTTGTATAATAAGTAGCCTTTGGAACGGCTGCATAAGCATAGTGAAGAGCATTCTAAACAGATAAGACAAATAAAGAACTGAAAGCAGCATCAAAGACAGAGGTGACACAGTCTGTTCCACCTCCTACAGTAGAATAATGGCCCACTCATCGCTACAACTGTTGGGCTGTAGGGCCTTGCTCCCTGCAGTGATGTTCCGCCCCAAAGAAATGTAGATCCTTAAATTAGCATAAATTAGTCACTCAGAGCCTACTCCAGCTAAAAACTCAGGCCTAACTGGAAGACAAACTTCCTTCCTTATTGTATGGTTTTGATTCCAGCCTTGCACACACTGAAAATCTGGCTTTGAAGGTGAGATATTATCCAAAACTAATAGCTTTGGGAACATGAAAACAGAAATTGTTGCTTAGAGAGTAGGAAGATGGAATGGGTGAACTGATACATATATTTTTAAATTTCAATCGTCCATGGTTCCATGTGGACAAAAATTGACCCTGAAAGCTGCATTCCCAGTAAGATTAAACAGAGTACAATTAACTTTCTGTTTAGAACAAGATTAAAGATCTCTGGAGGACAGAGAGTCAATGCTTTACTTCAAAGATAAGCATGCAAATTTATTCTGACAAAACAATATAAAGTGAAAAGTCAGAAAAAATTGTCTTGGATCTCTACTAATCAACATTGCTTTTTTTTTCAAAATAGAAGTCCAAGAGATCCATCATCAGAAATTCTTTGTAGATGAACTACATGTTAAGTGACCAGTTCAAATCAATTCATCAATGCCACGTATCTGGATTCTCATGCATTATATCTGATAATTATTTTACATTTTTAACTGCACCTTGTTTTAAGATGCAAAGAGAATAGAATTAATACACTGGACATAGATCTTCATTCTGTTTTGTATAGTCACAATTGCAAAGCAGAATTTCTGGAAACTGGGAAGTTTTGAAATCCTGAATTGTTGCTACATCGCTCAGGGTTAAGTTCTGCCTTGTATATGCTTTTGACAGATTGACAACAAGA
>WEIT01014217.1:0-16093 GCA_013389985.1 Dryoscopus gambensis
AGAATATTCTGTAATTCTGTGAAAAAAATAAAAGAAAACCACCGAAACTTTGGGGGAGCATAGCTGGGAAAGGTCATGCCCAGTATATAAACTGGGGGCATTTACCTGGAAGCCCAGCTGATCTGGGTTCAGGAAGGGGTGGTCTGGCATTGGTCAGTGAGTGGAGAACAATTGTATTGTACATGACTTGCATTTTTTTTCCTTTTTATTATCACTTTAATTTACCATTATTAGCCTTACCATTATTGTATTCTACTTTATTTTTATTTTCAATTATTAAACTCTTCTTATCTCAACACACAAGTTTTACTTCAATTCTCTTTCCCATTCCACCATGAGCAAGTGACTGTGTGGTGTTTCATCTTCAGCTGGCCTTAAAACCATGACATGAAATTATTTGCAGCACCATTTGGTAGTACAGTATTCTGGAAACACTAGAATACTGATGCAAATTTACTCAGACAATAGCAGTTAAAATTCACTCTCACCACTTAGATCAATTCCTTACAGGAAACAGCACCAATTGTATTTGTAACCAATGAAAGTGACAAAGCTTGGGATAGAATAATCAGCTCATGAATTCTAGAAAATTTTCACCCTCATATAGAGAAAAAAAAATACAAGCTCTTGCAGCTTATACCTTGGTCTAGCTATTTTGGATTAAATCTGAACTCTATCAAACAAGTTTACCACAAATTAAGGAAAAAAGTATTACTTGCTGAATCCTCATTGAATTTGGATGAGGAAATGCTTTGCTATGTAATATCCATATGAAGATTCATGATAGTCTTGCACTTCACAAATGTTGGGAAAAAAAAAAGCAGGAAAAATCAAACTGAAGCTGGAAGAAACATCCTTAAAAAATAAAATGAAGAGGGTTAAAAACCCCCCAAAAAGATTTCCTAAACATTTTTTAACATAAAAGACTCTCCCCTGGTTCTCTCTGCTGTCACATTCAGTTACCAAACTGTGTCACACTTCTGTTAAGGCCCATGAGACTTACCTTGTTTCTCATCACTGCTGTCCCCACACCAGTTGGCGGAGATGCACACTTCTCCAGGTGGAGCAGAAGAGCCATTACCACGCTGGCATCCCCTTGCTGTGGATGACTGAGTATCCACCGGAGCAAAGCAGTACAACACACAGACATATACGAGCCTGTTCATGGGCTGTGTTACTATCCAGGTCTTCACTTGGAAAATAATTACTGAAACTGCCTAGTTCTGGTCACGAAGTGCCTTTGACCAAGCTGCGTCTACACACATCTCTCTGAGAGAAGTTTTTAGAACCTCACTTTCTGAGTCTGCAGTTTACGGGAAATATGGCTTCTGCAAAGCAGTGACTTTCAGTCTGGTGTGTCTTGAGATAATATTTAACTGAATTATAACGTTTTATGACTAAAAAATGTTGGCACATGCTATACAAGTCAACTGTATATCATTAACTTACTGATTGGATTTATTGCTCAGTGGTTTGAAAATATATTAGATAAGAAAATAACAGGAAAACAGAGTAGAATTACTAGATGACCAACATTCATAAAGATTTCTCTTTGCTCAGGAGTTGGCTAATGCTTACAAAATATATGAAAAGTTTGTAAATAAAATGTAAAAAAAAGTCAAGATACTCAAAGTTGATTTTGCATCAAAGGGATTGCAAATCAGTGCACTGACTTCTGTGTCTTGTACATTGTAGTCCTTTGTACAAGGATGTTTTAGTAACGCCTTTCATGGTGTTTCGGTGTTTCACCAAAGCACACTGGTTCTGGCCATGCTTTTAGACCAGTGACTCAAGGATCTTCAGATGGAGGAGGGAGACTTGGGAGGCAGATCCAAACAATCAAAAAATCCGACCTTGTGAGAGAATATTGAATCAACTTGTTTCATTCAGCCTAGCATCACATGAAATCAGGGAAATTATTTTAATGAAGTATCTTAAACTCTTTAGATGCCCCAAATCCAGGGATGGAGAGATAGCAGGAAAAAGAGAAGATGATTGTGAAAGTTAAAGGACAATATTAGCCTAAAGCAAATGATGGTGAGAACTAGACAAAATAAGTCTGGTAATCATGTAAGCATGGCACTCCTTTAATAGAAATAGTGAGATGAAAAAATTTCCCAAGTGGTGGCTTGTAGAAAGTAACTGATGCCGGCAGGTCTGGAGATTTTGTCACCTGCAAATTCACAAAATCAATTCAGGGGAATGCACATTCCACCGTTCATAACTCTGATTTGCCTGTTAGCCCTGGTGAGCAGAAATAAGACAAGATATATCTCTTTAACTAAAGTATGCTGATTGGAAAGCACAAGTGCCGTAGTATCTGTAAAGAGAAACGTGCTGCCTCTGCCTGGAAGGGAATAAGCATTGCAGAGCTGTATTTTCATAATGTAAGAAATGTCTTGTCAGGGAACAAAGACTACTATTCCAACTTCACCTGAAGGCGAGAAGTACAAGGTCTGATGCAACTTCCTATTATCGCCAGCATCAGAGGCAGGAACATATTTATTGTGACAAAGGTTCCTGTTCTGCCTGGAAAGCATTTTCCAGCTCATTTTGTTCAACTCACCCTTTTCATCATTATTTCTGTGGATATTATTTTCTCTGCTTTATTTTAATGCCTTGTCCTCAGGCCATAGTGCTGTTTGGAAAACTTCCTGATGAAAAGCAGATCTATTACTAAATTAATTAAGAGTTCATTGAGATATATATATATATTCCTCAAGAATGCATATCATTGAATTGTTTTCTTCCATTCTGTAAGTACAGCATAGACTAGAAGCTTATATTAAAAAAACACCAAAAACCAGAAAACCCTCTGCCATATATTTTCATGTTAGTACATTTGTAAAAGCTTAAATATATACAGCTGCTTTCAATTCATTTTCTCCAATATACAATATTTCATTTTATTTCTTCTTTTCCTCTGTACCTTCTAAAACTCCCTCTCACACTGATAAACTTCACAATAACAGGATTTTCCTGTCTTTCAGCTTTCTTTCATTTTATTAAAACTCCCACTGCATTGTTCCCAACTGTTGTACTGCTCTGCCTGTAGTATAAATCTGTATACAAGTATTCTGAGTCAAAAGGTAATTTTTACAGGAACTGTTATCTATTTCCAGTTTAATATGCTCTAAAACTTTAATAACAAGCAAATTCACATAACAAGTCAAAACCACAATAAAATCTGTTATAAGTGGAAATAAAGGAAAAATATTCAGGAATATTTAGGGTGTAATCCATGGATTTTTAGTGAATAAGGGAAAAAGTGAAGGTCTAACAGTGCAAAATCAAAGAAAAAGTGTCTCTTTTTCTGGGCAAGTGTTTGGCTATGTACATGTGGGGAGACTTTCTTGATGGTTGCTAGAATTCAGCCCTCTTGTCAACTAAGAATAGGAACAACAAAGGTTTTTATATCTCTGAGAATCGTCTAAAAAGGAACAAGAAGATGAGTCAGAAGCAAAGGACTTTCAGGGAATGTCAAAAGGACAAATACTTCAACTACTGAACAGCAAACACCCTGAAAACCAAAAGGACTCAGAGAGTGAGAATTAAAATTATAAACTGGCAAAAACGTGCAGAATGTCAAGAAAAGCAGAAGATTTGCACTAATCAAAGGGTGGTTTTTAGAGCAATAGAGAAATATTGCGGAGAAAATGAAGACTAAAAGGAAAGCAAGCAGAGCCAAACACTATGTCTATTTTCAAAGCTACATTAGCAAACAAGCAGTTTTTGAAAAGGAAAAAGGAAAAAGTTAAAATAGAAAACTTCTTGAATTTACATCAAAGCTGGATTTTTTCTGATTTACCTAAATTAATTTCTTTTAAGGCAAGAAAGAACACATTTCATGTAAGTGAAAAAAATTGCCCGCACAGCCTTCAACTTAACTAAATCTGTTGATAAATTTGCAGGTATTTAATCTAGGAGTTTTAAAAGGTAAGTCTTAGAAAGACGTCCAAACAGGCTCTGAAACAGGGACAGAAAAATTTTGCATTTTTAAGTCCATTTTTCATGTGAACAGAAAGTTATTTGCTTAAGCAGAAAATGGATTGCAGTTAGCAATTCTCCTTTAGCTTTTTGTAGAGCCAATTATCAACAATGAAACAGAGGAAAAAACTAAAAATCTGGGCTATGAGCTTCACCATCTGAAAACATGTTCAAATTTTGCTGCAAATATTTTCTTTCAGGGAAAAGTCTTATAAAGTAGAACAAAGTCATCCTTTCAGAGTAATAAAAATTTCATTAAGTTTAACATAACTTTTTAACAGCAAACTTATAATCTGCCTTTTTTTTTTTGATGTGATCAGACTGGAGAGCAGTACTGTGCCAGTGTAAAAATCTTTATCTCCTTTTCTTCTAAGCTAGAGTTTTAGCAAACATCATTAGTTTTAACAAAATCCTCCAAAATTTTTTATGCAAGAACAATTTTAGCCACCTGTTAATAAAACCATTAAAACTGTATTTTTGAAATAATTCTCAGATATTCAGACAAGACTTAATTCTGAGAGTCCTTCCCAAAATTGTGCTATTCATCTTATCATATGACCATGATGCCTTAGGCATCTAACTTTAAATTGTCAAATTGTAACTGAACGACTTCTATACAGTAGCAGAAAGTCAAGCAATCACAGTTACCCCAAACTGATCCATTTTTAACAAGATTTGACAGAATTCTTTGGTGTGAAAGGCAATAATTGCACAGCATCTGCCTCCAGTTAAGTGGCACTAATGCAATAGTTATCTTGAAAAAAGGGCTGATATTAATATATTTGATTAAAAAGGATTCTGAGTAAGTGTTCTTATCACTCATCTCCGTTTGCTAAAAGAAATGAGTAAAATCAATTGAGAGGTTAAAACCAAACTTAATGCATTGATCAGTGTACGACAGAAGCACCATAGTTACAAGCAGTAAAGGAAAAAATCCATAATTTTAGGAAAAGGTGTGATGAACTAGATATAATCCAGTCAAAGTCTTAGATCATTGCAGGCTGAAGAAAGATTATACTTCAGGAAACAACTTGGTAGCATATTTTCCATCTTTGTAATGACAGACCATATAAAATTCAAGAGGAGATCACAGGTGCTGATAAAGAGAAAGTAGAGAAAATATTCAGTGGGAGATACTAAAATCCCTGTGTATACCACGTACTACAAATTGTCTCTGCACTTAGAGTTTGAAGAAAAAAACTATTTCAATTCTGAACTGTCAAGAACTGCCCTTCTTTTTCTAAACCACAAAGTAAGAAGGGGGGAAAAATTTTCCAAACGTGCTTCTAGTCCATTAAGCAATATCTTATTAGAAGGCAAAACTGTTAATTGGCATAAACTCTGATCACGCAGAAGCATTTCTACCTCCTGCCTGCTATGTGCTTCTTCAGGGAAATAAAAATGGTATAAAGATTTTCTCAGCATTTGATTTGCAGACCAAAGACTTCCAATGGGTTTCAGCATGTATTGTTCCCACACTGTCTTTCTACTATCACATCATTCTACCAAGCATCTTAGTTCTGTTCTCTCCTATGAGCAGCTCCCTGGTCCCTGCAATGGACCTACAGCACGTAGCACTGTCTCACAGGAGAGTGCAACTCATGAGGCAGAGGACCTGGTGCATTATGTGGTATGAACTATTACATAACATGGCTAAGCCTGTTTTGCAAGGTGTTTAACTCAAACTAGCTCCAGACTGGTCCCATGGAAGAAACACCCATCAGTGGCCAAGGAGTGCTCCCAGAGTTCATCCTCTGCTCTCATCTCATGTAAGGGTATCCATTTCACACTCTCTGTGGTTGCTCTGTTCCAGATCACTCAGTGTGCAGGGATTGTTGGAACATTTCTTTCAATAATGCATGCCCCATTAGAACCAAAATGTTAATGTGCTAAGCATGCTTAGCAGCTCTTGGAAAAAGAGCTGACCTTCCCTTCATCCTTAAGGAACATAAATAGATCCAGTTTTCTTTCAAAGTTTGGTGAAAAAATGTGTATCATAAAAATTAAACCTGAACCAAATTAAGCAGTCCTTTTACCCATCTCAATTCATCTATCCTAACCTTGGCTGCAAGAGACTGGGACAGCAACCAAAGGCATTACAGGTAGCACAGACAGATAAACACCTTCTCAGGGCAAACCACCCAAAGAGGTCTATCTCTGGGTGAAGCAACTGCCTTAGAAATGCCTGATGGTTTTTAACAGTAAAATAAGCTTACCCTTTGGTATCACTTCTAAGTATGCCATGAGGGCAAATAAATCCCTCCAATGGTCTGTCTGCTTCTGTCATACACAACATTAGTTAGAAAAAACAGCTAGATTAGGCAGAAATCTGGAAGAAAGCAATATCCCTGGGCTCATCTCCCACAGCTGGAGCTAAATCAGGACAGCCCAGGTTTGTGTCTCCAGCAATATTAATCTTTAGTCCTGAAACACGTCCACATGCCCAAGAGCTGAAAATTAGGCTGCTAAGATCTAGAGAGAGTCCCAACAAAGTATATCCCTTAGTAACCAGGCTAAAAATTAAAACCCCTTATCCACCAAGCTTTTCCCATATTATTGATTTTGTCCTTAGGACATCTCTGGCATGACACTGCTCCTGAAGATTTCCAGGAAGTCATGCTCACTCTACTTATTTCTAGAAATTATTCCTGAAAAAGAGACAGGAGGTATGTTATTACAAATCTTTCTTAGTCAAAACTCCCCGTTATCTCAATTTCCTCATCCATAAACTAATAAGTGATCTGAAAATTTCTAAGTTTCTCCGATATCCCCTGATAAATAAGGCTAAGTAGAAACTGTTGATCCTGAGTAACCTTTCTCCATCAATTGTAAGTCAGCGTTCAATACAACAGCAATATCTTGCTATCCAGAGAAATAATATTTCACTAAAATAAGAGAGGGATATTTGCCAGCTCTGATTTTCAGAGATATTAGATGAAAGGATGACATCCTGAACAGAGAATAGCTCCTTTGAAACACACTTTCAGTGCAATTAATACAAAGTTCAACTTTATGCAATGAAGGTACATGCTTTGGGAAAAGTCCTAGGAATTAAAGCACTCGGGAGATTAATGATAGTAGCTTAGCACTTACAATGAAATCATGTAAAACTTCAGAGTGCATGCTTCACTTGGAAAACAAACGAATCACAGGATAACTCTGTTCTGCCTCAATAAAACTGCTCTATCCTAAGTCTAAAATGCCTAGTTATACTTAAATTAACCCAGACATATTAAAAATTTTATTTAGAGTAATCACTTTTCAATTGGAGCTGTTTTACTTAGAGCAGTTTCACACTCCAAGGAACTATAGGAAATATTCTATCACTGTTATTAATTTCTTTACTATCTTTCATTCTATCATTACCAAAAAAAAATTATTTAGATCTAGAAATTCATTTACTCCTTAAACCTAAGATAAATGAACATGAATCTGAGTGTCATGGTTAGACACTGGACACCATGCCAGTGACCCATGAATATATATTTTTTACTAATAATGGTTGTGAGATGTGATCAGGAACAGAGCAGAGCAGGCTCAGACTTAGGAATAAGGAAAAAAAAAAACTTTATTAATCTACATTAAAGGAAAGAAATACACAGGGAACATGAAAACTCTCCGAAACATTCCTCCTCCTCCCAACTTCCACCCTTCCCACAATTAGACAAAACCTTGGATTTCCTGATCGGTTAACAATACTTAAATAATCATTTCTCAGTCCATCTAAGAAGAGAGGAGTCTCTCTTGCAAACCATAGTGTCCTTCCATGTCTGGTGCTCTCACCACCAATCCATGGACCAAGACTGCCCTCAGGATTCAATGACGCTTTGCCAAGTACCAGAAGCTCCTTTTTTGGGACAAAGCTGTCCCCCCCATTTTACAACCCCTGGGGCCGAGGGTTTCTTCCGCTCCTCTCTCCTTCTTCATCCACTTGGCATCAGCATCACTGCAGCAGGTCGCCTCGTCTGGCATCCAGCCACTGCATCCACCTAAATGCAGTCTCACGTATTAAAGACAGATTGTTCAGTCTATGGCCATACAAGATAAGTCCAGCCAAAGCCACTCCATCAATCTCCTCCCACCAAATTCTTCCCGTCAATTCCTCTAACGTCACAGGATTCCAGGCTGTCTCTCTTCTCACTCTCACTGCTCAGGAGGATTAATATTTCATAAAGCTTTCTGTTCCCAAAGAAGAGAAGGGTTAAAAAGTCTCTGCTGCTGTCGTGCCGTCAGCTCCAGGGCTCTCAAGGCCGGGAAGCTCCCCCGCTTCGCTCCTCGGCTGGCACGGACAGACGCAGTCTCTCTCTCTGGGAGGGGGAGGGGGGTGGAGAACCATCTCCTTGTCTCTCCACCCTTCCATCCTGCAAGCTGACTCAGTCCATTCCCTTCCACCTCTGTCTCTCTCTGGGCTCCGGCCTACCTCTCTCCTCAGGCCCCATGGCTTCAGGCCGCATGGCTGCCCCTCCCCCACCCAGGCCCAGGCCTAGGCCTTCAGGCCTCGGGCTGGGTGAGGGAGGAGATGTTCTCCCTTCACCGGCCGGAACACAAAAGGAAGTACCTCTGTGAATCTTTCCTTTATCTCCTCATGTTCTCAGAGGTGACACATCTCCTTAGTGGCCACACCAAATGTCAATATTCACTTCTAACCCATGATTGGTTTGACTACACCTTCCTTAAAAAACTTCCTTCCTGTCAAACCAGAACACTGAGATGCATTATCGAGTTAATGTGAAATGTAGTACATTCTCACAGATCACCAAAATGTTAGAACTTTCCTTGCAGCTTTTAACAACACGTTAATGTTGCTTTGTACTTTGGGTGACTTTGTTTACAGTGAGAGATCAATGGGATAAGTGAAGAAATGAACAAACAGAACATACAAACAAACAAACCTTCTTATGTCCTTCCTAAGCCGACTGCCACTAAGACATGGACATTTTTCCAATACTGTAAAAACTCTCATAAAGCAGCAGCTGTAGATATAGCTCAGAGGCATATTGAAACTGCTCCAGATGATACTTCTAGAACCACCTCAGATAGGGAGTGAATCAGAAACACCCCATACCTCTACTTCCATCTCCCAATCATACAAAATTGCCCTAGACCTCCTGACCAGGGAGCAGGGGGTCTAGCTGGCAGACTAGACAAGTCCCTGGTGGTTGAAGTAAACACATTATTCTGTCCAATCACAGAAAAAAAACCCCAAACCAACAAAGAAATAAAACAAGAAAATCCCATTCACAGCCCCAAACTCCTAAATACCTTAGTCTACCATGCAGACTCTAAATCTCCTATTTTTCCTCTACAGTTCTTACCCAGACTGCTGTTTATCCCTACATGATTCATCAGGTAGTGATCCCCTATACCTACATTAAAGTGATGAGCTTTCAGATGCTCTCTTAGGAAAAAAACCAGTATGGTTTTATCTACAAGCTTCCTAGGAACTTGATAGATTTTGTTTTCTGGAAAAAGCTTGTAGTCTTGGAGTACTGAGGTCAGAGAAGCTGCCATGACATGGGTCCACCACCACGGTGGTTGTCCTGCAGCAAGAAAAACTACTTCCAGAGTTGCTTTGAATGCAGTTGAGTGTATCAAAATTTGAGATAAAAATAAATATTTTCTCATTTTATCCCCTCCTCTGTGAAATTCACCACACATTTGCAGACCGCAGCTGGCAAAGTTGTGACTGAGATTTTGAATCACCCAGCATTTGTTTTCAAAGTTTACATGATTGCTGTTTTTCACAGTTAGGTATTGCCTACCATCAGCAGCAATAGTTTTCAGTCCTTATCAGACTTATTGAATGCTTCTGTTGAATTACAAAGTTTAAAATGAATGTGGTGTTTATAGATAATGAGAGGTTATTTCAAGTATGCCAACAAACTTTTATTGCTTTTCCTTACCAATTTAAAATTCTAGACAGCTGCTGTGAGCTAGGTATTTACTATATCAGAAAGACAACTCACCTGAGTGAACAAATTCCTATCTGTATTTTTTTAAAATATATAAGTAGCAACTCAAATAAACAGTTCTAATGAAGATTTTAGCTGAGTGTTATCAAAACATTCAAGAAAAACTTGAGTCTTGAGAATTTCTAAGTTACGCCAAAAGTTTTCCCCAAAGGATAAACTTTCCACCACACTAAAAGAGGCAGAATTGTTTCACCAATGCCGGTGCTGTATTTCAGTATCAAATAACTTTAATCTTAAATATATAAAACTGTTCCACTCAAAATTTTCTATGAGTAATAGGGAAACGCATAAATGTAGACCCAAGAATTTTAAACAGCACAATTTTTGTTTTAATAGTCCAAGTTATGTAGGAAAATCCTCATTAATCGAGTTGATGTATATGACATTCCAAGTGTCTAACTCTTTTCTTCCTCTTGTGTTTATCTCTGCAATGGTCCTCTGTGTCTTAACATCAGCAGCTTTAGTCTCCCTCAAGAAGAATGGAGGAGTATTCAGTCAAGTCATCAACAACCTGAAGTCTGCACCAGAAGGGCAACTAGGCTCTTTTAGGGGCATAATTCAGAGAATCCTCATTGTTGGTCTAGTATGCATTTGGGTCCGATTTAGCACACTTTCTAGCAAAAGCTTTCTTCCTTCTCCTTGGTTCCCAAGTGAAGTATGAGAGTTATCCAATGCCTCCCTCATCCTCAGCTGAAGTAAATGGCTGTTGTTTGTTCAGGGAGTGTATACATCTTTCACTCATTTGCTGCAGAGCAATTATGAAAGAGCTTATGCTAAAATGGGACTACAATGACTTGGCCTGTATAAAATTGTTTAAACAACATCAAACAGGGCAAGGCAAGCCTTGATGAGCTCTGAGATCTAGGCTGTCAAATTGACATGAAGACTACAGCCTGTGACTCTGTATCAAATATCTTATATAGTGGGTTATGAAAAAGGATGGAAAACAATTTATTATTTGACTTTTTTATCCTCACCCACGCCATATATGTCATCTGGACCTATTCTGTGAGCCCTTTCAGTAAAAAGTGAGTGGTGCTTTCCACCAGTGGCACATAATTTCAAATCTACAGTTTCAAAACCTTCAAGATGCAGTATCTATCACTGAGACTCACTGGGTATCACTGGATTCCTATTCCCAGTAAAAACCTACTGATTAATGAGCCTTCTGCTTGTCTGTATAAGGTCAAAAGCCTCACTGACTGCAACCAAGGATATATGAAGATTTCAGATCATACTGAAGCAATTTGAGCACAACCTTCATAGGACAAAAAATCAGAAATCAAATAGTAATCACAGGTAGTCAGAGCTCTACCCTAAACAGTTAATCTTCAAAGATTGGTAAATATATATTAATTGATTTACTGCTTATTACTATTCTATTTTGGAAAGTAAATTCTCAAGACAATAAATAAATGACTGGATATCCATTACTGCAAGAAAATCACATTTTTAGCATGAATTATTTATAAATGAAGTAACTTATCAAAGAACAGTTGCATAACTTAATATCAGGTAAATTTACAGTTGTGGAGGAGGTGGAAGCCCAGTGTAATGTTTCACGAGCCGATAGAAATTACTTCATAACAAGCAGTTAATTATTTTCTGGATGTGTGGTAAATAACAGACTATACACTAGAGTCCATCTTCAATATTCTAGTAAGATTAGGAGAAACAGTTATTAATGGAAATTCATTTAAAAAAAAAATTCTGACAAGATCATAGAAAAAACCCCCAAAATTTGAGATGAAATTACTACTAAATTCAGATTGCTCTGTACATATGTACCTAGACAAGCTTACCTTAAAAATAAGTTTTAATAGCAGAAGTTTTCTGCTAACAAACAAAGTTAGAAAAAGTATCATCACCTGTCCAGTTAAACAGAATATACCAAGTACGATGGTGAGCGTTCACCTTACCTATTGTCACTTCACACATGTGAACCAGAAGTTAGCAGTGTCCCTGAAACAGATTCTCAAGACATTTAGAATGTCAGAGCTCCTTTAGATTTTTGTCAGTTTACTTCAGACTTTATCGCTCTTCAGTTCCTTTGTTCTTCTGCTGAGGCTGCTGCCAGCAAGGTGCCAGTTCTCACTACAGTAATTCGTGTGACATAAACCATGCACAGCTTTGACATAGCTGACTCTTACCATGGGAGACAAGCAAACAGCACCTGACAGATACTAATGAATTTCAGCCCTGGTGGCACAAAGGAAATGTTCACGGCAATGGCTGAAGATGTGTACCAAGAAAGCAGGCAGGATACAAGTTTGTGGTACAAATCTACCCACACACTGTGAAATGTGTGCTCTAAGCATTATTAGACTGGAAAAGAGCAGTTATGGCAAGCAGTAAACAAACTTTTTCTCATTGTCTTTTTGCCTGTGACATTATAGTGGCAAAAGTAAGTTTTTCTAAAGAAAACTCAGAGAGGTCATGGCAATGGTTAGTGTTTGTCCAGAGGTGTTCAGAGAAGGGGTGGGAACAAAGCACCACCACGGGGCAAAAGCCTAGGTGAGAAAGACATTAGGTTTTCAGTTAATCGCTCAGGTTCTATTTTGAAATTATAAGTTCTAGCACAATAGAAAACAATTAGCAAAAACTATTCATCTTGAGAGAAGGTTAAAAACTGGTGCATCAAATACAGTATGGTATCTTCCATTCCAACATATGAACTCTTAGGAAGTTTTGAAGATGGGAATTTAAGTGAAAACTTTCCTCTTCCTTTCTGGTAATAAATTACCTTCTGACAGTGTAATCAACAGCTGTAGAAATAAATTTTCTCTGGAATTCTTGAGAATAAAACAAGGTCAAAGCCTGCTGGAAAAATCAACCAGACCCCAGTTTAGAGTTCAATTTTATATTTAGTTTTATTTGATGGAACTGGTTTCCCAGAGCTTAATAGACACAGGGTGTTTTGAGAGAAAATACACTTTGTTGGTTAGGAGAAGGAGGCTGAAAACTTTGCTTCTAACTCCTAACTTGTGACTTTTAGGAAACTGCAATCTTTAATACTCCTATATGCAAAAGGAACATAATTATATGTACTACTGATGGACAACTGCTGCTTTAAATTGTTGTGGACAGTCAGACCAGATGATCAGAACAATTTGCTTTTGTCTTAAACTCTGTCCTCATCATGCTATCATAAAGATGGGATTTATTAATGTTTAGATGCATCTTTAAGAGGGTTGGAAGGACATTATTAAGGCCCATTTGAGTAATGACTTTTTTATTTAATTAAGCACAAATGACAGGATATTTCTCATGAAAAGTGGCCATATTTCTGGCAGAGACTCAGCGATACAAGAGTGGAAATGATTTAACAAATAAAGGAAGAGGGGATTTTAAAAATCAAAGTGCAACAGAAAATAAAGCTAAAACTGGAAAGTCACAGAAAAATAATGCTAAGACTGGAAATTCAGCCTTAGAACAAAATCTCATGAACCAAAAAATAGAACAGATCAGAAATGTGCCAGAATGTACAAGACAGATTGGGTAGGGGGTTGCTACATCTAAGTTCCATACAAATGCCCAAACAAGTAAATTAAAACTAGTTACTTAGGCAACACATCCCTGCTAGCAGTTCCACCACAAAAGGGCACAATGTCAGAATTCTCAGCACAACAATCTGCAGTTAATTTAATTTGTTAGCAGAATTGTTTTCTGAAATTTTAAATAATACTGTTACATGCCTCCCACAGTCACTCACAGCTAAAAGCGCTTACAGAATAAAATCACTGTGAAACAAATTGAAAACAAATCTGTCACCCCCACAGAATTATACACATCTCCAATATGAGAGAAATGGGCCTTCATTTAAAGAGTTTGCTAGCACAACACTAGTTCATCTTTGATTTGGCTCACTTTTGAAAAAATAATTGAGATTTTTGTTGAGCTGGTCTATGCTAAACATAAATCCCCCTGGGGATGGGAGGTAGAAAAACAGGGCCTGTGGACTGTGGCACAGCTGCTTCTTCTAGAAAAAACAATCCTTTATTCTTGTTTTCTTAAATCTGTATGAAAGACAGTGGCAGGGGAAGTGCAATATTCCTTTTTCATACATTGGAAATAAAGGCAGCCTCCATGATTTTCAGCTTTGCAGAGGCAAGCAGCCACTTTAAAGCCTATACTTACTCCACCTTTTTATCCAGGTAGGGTGTGGTGGTGCCTTTTTATGGTTTTGGACTATTTGATGTAATAATTATATTAAGTTCTTAAGTGTTTCCCATTTATGGAGTTATCCCTGCCCCTATACCTATCAGTCATAGGAATCCCTCCTATTTTTCCAGTAAATTCCTTGTCAGTCAACCCTGTCCATCCCCATATCCCTGTCCATCACCCCCAGACCCGCCCTTTGTGACTAGAATGTTCCATGTTTTTCGATGCCTGGTTTGCTGTTATAGATGTCAGTAATGTGTTTCTGTATTCATTGGTCATATATGAATTAAGTTCCCCCTTTTTCTCCTCCCAGTTTAATCCCTGATTGGTATTTGTTTTTCCCCGCCTTATGTTTCCACCTCCCTTTAAAAATTGTTATTCCCCATACTCGGGGGCTCAGTTGACCGAGAGAGGTTTAAGATTAAAAGCAACCTTTAAACCACTCACTTGGCTGGTCTCTTCCTTCAACCCCTTTATTTCCGAGACTCGTGGATACGCCTTGCTAAAGGCTACCTTTATAGCCTTTACCCGTCGCCAAACCCTCGACTCCTTGGGCTGGGACGGGCTCATCCTACGGCCACACCTGTGCTGGAGCTAGCCGGGACGGACTAAAGGATTGGGGGCACGGGTCGCAGCCACAGCTGGCGCCCGACGTGGGGCCCCTCCTTTCGGGCACCGGACCCCACGGATTGCAGAGCCAGGAATCCTGACTTGGATGTGCCTTGGATACCTGCTGGTGCGTTAGCACTCTCGTGCCTGCTAGCTGCCACACGGTAGTTAGAGCTGTCGAGAGATTGGAAGGGGAGCTCTCTAAGCAGCACCTTTTTGTGGAGAGTCCTTCCTCATTCTCGGAAGACCTTTTGTTGGATTTATTTTCAGGAGGATATCTACGCGCGTCAAAGGCTGTAGCTGCGACGGCTGGCGTGGCGTACGCGGAGCGGTGAGTGAGCGCGAGGTGGTGTGGGGTCCCTGGTTTTCCACGGGTTGGGGGGACCTACAGTGGGCAAATTGCTCCAGAGCCGCCTGGGTTTATCCCGGTGGTTTCGGTGGAAGGGAGAATGCAGGCGGGCACCACCTGATAGCCTCTCAACCTTCTTTTAATTTTTCCGTTTCTCCAACAAAAAGGGTGGGGTGTTTCTGCAGCTAGCCATTGCCATGGGAAACCGGCTGACTGCAGAACAGAAGGAATTTTATTACCAAGTTGGGGCTTCCTTGGCGGGTGGGAAAATGGATTTTTCTGCGGGCTTGTTAAAAAGTTTTGTTAGGTGGATTTTCTTTCATTTTCCAGCCACGACTCCCGAGGATATAAAATCAGTTAGATTTTGGAGTAAGATCGGGCAAAAATTAACTGCAGAGATGAATAAGGATGATAAAAAAGCAGCAAAATTATATCCCTTGTACTCAAAAATAAATTCATTAATTAAAAAGGGATATCCTTGGGAGCCGAGGGAGGGAAAATCCACCACTCCCCGTGTTCCTACCCCTCAATCTTGCTCCTCTATCCTGGATCGGAGAGACTCGAGGAAGAGAAAACCTCCCTCGGAGTCTCCTCGACTCTCCCGATCCCCTCGCCCTGGTATCCGCGGCCGGGATAGCAGAGACTCTTCCCCGAAACCTCCTTCCATTTCCCCGTCTTCTCCCAGTTTCCCCGGTTTGAGCGGCTTTTCCCCTAAACCCCTTAAGAGATCTGTCCGGTTCCAATTGCCGCAAAATGGTCGCTCCCGATCCCCTGCCCGGGAGTCGCAACATGGCGGCTGCTCTTGTAGCCGCGGCTGGGACTCCAAACCCCACAATCCTCTGTACCTCCCTTCTCCTCCCCTAGTACTACCTCATATCCTCCCTCCAAACCCTGCCCCTCTTCCTGCCTATACTCCTCCCTCTGCAGTGCCCTTATTCCCTCCCATTTCTCCTCCCCTGGTGACCTCATCCCTTTTCCATCCCCCTGACTTTACCCCAGAAAAGGGCTGTGTTCC
>WEIT01014218.1:0-12061 GCA_013389985.1 Dryoscopus gambensis
ACACGCTGATTTAATATATTAAATACTGTTTTTAAAAAGTCTACTATTTTAAGGATGCAGAAAGTAAAAAAAATTTGTTGTGAGTTCATTTTTCTCATGGGCTTGCAACACAAAGGGAACTTTTGGTTCTAACAGAGTCTTTTGATGTGAATTTTTCCTTAGATTAATTGCAACTTGTTTTTTTCATCCTTTGGAGTGAATATGCTAATAGAATTTACTGAATACAGCTCTTTTTGTAAGTTTCTGCATTTTTCCTTTACTGTAAGTGTAAATCAATAGCAACTGATTCCTGGGGCCAAATATGTTGACAGCAGCTTAATCAACTTGTTTCCATGTTACTTTCAATGTCACCTTTACCCACAAGGCAGTAAATTCTTTCAGAGCATTTTTCTTTGAACTGTTCCACTATATTTTCTCTTTGTTTGTTTTACAACATAATTCTGTCCCTTTTCCTCACAAAGTACTTTTAGTCAGCAGTTTTAGAGAGTGCCTCCCAGCCCTACTTGTCTTCATGTATTTCCTTTATACTTTCCCTCCTAAGAATTTGTATAAGTCCTTTTCAGCAAGATTGGTCTGTTTTGTATTAATAGACATTTTATGCTTGCAAAAACTGTCCTAAGACTGAGGTAAAGTACTCTCTATTTGTGCTATATGTGTCTATCTGTGTCAGATATCTGGCTAAATTCCAGTCACGATTTCTCAAAAATACAACATGAAGTAAATTTTGTAAAATTATCAATTGGAAATATTACTTCGCAGAAGAAGTTAGGAAAGAAGAGAAATAAATAAATAGGAATATTCTGCATTCAAAAAGATAAACATCTAGTAAGTCTTTCCTTTGTTAAGTCATATTGTTGTTTGTAATGAATATTCTAGAAATATTTTGTGTATCACCAGGTCATCAACAGCATCTTCTGAACATCCCAATTTGAAAGCTTAACTGTAACAGGTTGATGAGCACAATTAATAAAAATTATATTTCCCTAACAAAATACTTTAATCAGTCCCCTGAACAACTGGATGTAACAAGGAAAATGCCCCATCAACTCCTCAGCAGACAGGAGTGCCACTATCTTAAGTCTTTAAGATTATTTATTAATTTAATTGCAGAATATGAAAGTGATATGATTATAATGGTTTCATAAAGCCCTACCTGCATCCATGCCAGCCAAGAGTTAGCCTTACGGTCACTTTGTTAGGTTTAGTGCCTAAAATTCACTACAAAAATATGGTTTTTTCCTCTAGCAATTCAACAGAAGTGACTGTCTTAGAAACGAACTTGCAAGCAAGGAGCTACTCATACATCAAATAGTAGAGTCAATCTTTGACATTATTGTTAAAAAAGATCCATAATATGTGGCTTAGCCTTTTTTTTTTTTCCTTTTCTTTAAACCTTCTTTCTTTCTAAAGCAAAACTAAATCCTTGTCACAGGTGGGGGAAAGTAAAAAACCTGTAGTGAAAATGGGTACTAGATTAGTTTTAGAATTTAAAAGACAGTAAATTCTGAAACTAGACTATTCTACTAGGCTGTTCACCTTCATAGATGAGATCTAGACATATATTCCCTAGATCTAGCCTTCTCTTCTCCAAGTGAAGAGATTGTTTTCAGTCAGGCAAAAAGCCATGTTGGCTTCGTTGGGGCACCTGTTGGGATTAACTAGTCCCAGGTGTTACTAGTTTAGCTCTGGGATATACCCAGCCAACTCCCCCTGAATGCACAGATCTTCCGCCACTTCTTGGACCCCTTCTTCAACTGAGTCTTCACCTCCTTTCCTGGACTTTAAGGTTAGAGTTTTCTCTGTCTAAATAGTGTATGTGCAGAACCTATGAACAGCCTTCTAACTGATAGTTTTGTCTCTTTTTTTTTTGTTATTTGGAGGGTTCAGGATTTTTTTCCATAGCTCAAATTTTACCCAAAATATACAGTTAGCCTAAACCAATTGTAGCTAGCAAGCAGGCTTCTGCTTGAGAAATCAGAAGTTCAGTTTTGAACATTTACACACACAATTACCCGGTCCCTATCAGTGTTCAAAATTTGAGTTATTTTTTGCCTACTAAAACATCCAAGCAATTTGTTAATTTTGAATGTGAGGTTCAGGTGTATGCAGTTACTAAATTCATCTAACCTTTAGACAGATATAATTTTCTGCTTTAACTTAAATTGTCAAAAATTAAGAATCTATTTTAAGGGGTAACCTATTTCCTTTTGATCACGCCAGTTTACAGCCCCAGCATGTAACATGAGTCATCTTAAAATAGAAGCTGGAAGCAAACAAGTAAAATTAGTAGCTCAGGAATCAAGACCTTTCCCTGAAGTGTGCCCTTTGTCCAGTTCAGTCTGGACAAAGACAAATTTATTTTAACCTCTTTCTTCCACACCTAACACAAGTACAGGAGCCATGTGTTCTCTGCCATTGTTTCCTGAAGATTACTTTAAAGAAGTTTTTCTGACTAGATTTCCATTTCAATGCACCGAGAAAGCAAATATTGCTCAAGGTTTATTTTTTAAAATACAGCTCTCCTGAATATAGGCTGGAAAAAACTGCTGCAATACCCGGGAATTCTAGATATTGTCACATAGGTGCTGTATTTTGGAAGGCACAGAAGAATGGTGTGCATAGAAAAGAATATGTAAACAAAAACATATTCTCTTGCATAAGGGAAAGTCAATTTCATTTTGCTGAAGGAGAAAGTTTTGAGGTCAGAGCCTTTGCCTATTCTTTCTTAAAGTCTTATCTTTTTAATCTTAAACCACAAGAAATTACTGGTTTAATTTCTTTAATTCAGCCTGAAGAAGAGAAGGCTAGGGGATCTCATCAATGTATACAAATGTCAGAAGGGAGGGTGTAAAGTGTGGTGGGTGCTTGGCTACCGGAACCTCAAACAGCTGCTCTCTTGATACCCCTTTTTAATGGGGCAGAGGTAGAAAATAAGATGGAACAGCTCATGGATTGATATGAAGATAATTTAAAAGGAAAAGCATATAGAAAAAATACAAAAAAGAGTTTTATTCACTACTTTCCATCAACACAAGACACCCATCCACTTCTTCAGAAATAAAGGCTTCAACACGAGTAGCAGTTTCTTGGAAAGACAAACAGCATAACCACAAAACTCTCTGTACCCTCCCCTTTTCCCTCAACCTTTATGATTATGTCATAGGCTATTATGGCTGTATATAGTGTGTGGAATACCACTTTGGTCAGTTTGGGTCAGCTGCCCCAGCTGTGTCCCCTCCCAGCCTCTTACCTATCCCCAGACTACTAGCTTTTGTGGGAGAAAGAGTTTGAAGTGAAAGTCTTGATGCTGTCCATATAAGTATTCAACAACAGACAAAACACTGGTGTGTTATCAATACTGGTTTATCCACAAATGCAAAACCAGCACCATAGTGGCTGCCATGACAAAAGCAAACTCCATCCCAGCCAGACCCACCGCGAAAATACAGAGAGAGTGGTACCTAGTGACAGGGACAGTGGTCAAAACATGAAATACAGGATGTTCTACCTGGACATAAAAAAATACTTTTTTAATGTTTGGGCAGCTAAGCAAAACTACAAGGTGTCCTTGGAGATATTCAAAAGCTGTCTAGACAAATGTGAGAACCCAAAAACTTGCTCTATGATTCTCTTAAAAGAGTTTACTGTTTGTTCCCGTACTTTGAGGTAGATGCACTACAGAAACACCAACAAGATATTCTCAAGAGGTCAAAACAATAAAAAGCTCTATTGGCAACTTCAGAAAATCAGATAACTTTGGAAAAAGCTCAAAGCAGCATTCAATCAACATAAAACATTCCACAAAGCACTAACTTAGCCCATTTCAAGTTAGAAAACTTCACGCCCATCTGATTTTTCAGTTATTCAAAGCTCTGAGAAGAGGGTATTAGAAGAAGAAAGAGAGAATATATATATAAAAGAACAAGTACAGCTACCACTCCTAGTCCTGGCGGTGTTCAGCTGATAGAAATTCCAAGAGGGGGTAAGGTCAAAACACGTGCTTGCTTCATGTCATGGGTTAAATATCCTTTGGCTTTCCTGGACCCTTCTCCCAGGGGGGACTTCTATTCATCTGGCCACTCTGGGGCTAGACTGGGGCTCCAGGGGCAGGTGTGGAGCATTGTGGATTGACCACCACTTCCAGGCTGGGATACAGGCCTGGCAGGTGGGGTGTGCAGAACAGAGCATCTCCTTACCAGGGCAAGCCCTACCTGCCCCTTCCCCTCACACGTGCACCCGAATGTTTTGAGCTAGCAATTCCTCCTGTCTCTCACAACATGTTCCTCAGAAACCTGCTCTGGGTGGCCCAGACTGAGCGAAGGAATTGAGCAAGATCATCTCCTGGAGATCCCTTCCAACCACAAACATTCTGTGATTCTGTCATAGTATATAAAGCTAACTTATGTTTACTAGGCACTTCATTAATAAGAATTAATAGTAATACTTTTATGAATAAGTAGAATCTTCAATACAGCATACCAAAAGGGAATGTTATTGTCTATAACATACCATTACTTTATGTAACTTTATCTTAATTTCAAATAAAAAGATACAAGATACAGGCCAAAGAATTACAATGACCAATCAATTCATCATAATGTGACAAATAGGTACCTGCCTGTACATCCTAGAAGTGTTGAATGGAATGAAAGAACTTTTGTGGGCTTGTTAGTATGTCAAGGTCACAATGGTAGATCTAATTTTTTTTTTTTTTCATAAAAGATTTGTACAGTAAATGACAACTTACATGGAAATATACACGAAAACTTTATGGAGAGAATAAATAGAATTTTCACCCTACCGTGGTGCACGTGGGACACTTTCAGCTTGATTATATAGGATTTTCCCTAATGAAAGCAGAATTAACTCCTTTCTTACTAAATACACTGACTTGATACACGTGGAAAGTAAAATCTTTCTATTGTGAGGTATACCCTATGAACAATTATGGAAACATTATTGCTGTAATTCTGTATTTTTGTTCAAAAGAAACCATACCAGCTGTGAGCTGACATTATTATTAAAATCAAAGCAAAAAATAATAAGCAAACAGAGTAGGAAACGCTTTTCAAAAGCACTCACAGATTCCTTAGCATAATGAAAAAAAGCCATCTTTGAAAATGCTGCTTAAAAAAGGTTGCAAAAGATATCTTAAATTTATGAATATGAATATTGTTACTCATATGTGTAAGATCTATTAGTTTGGGTACTGTCACTCTTACTGTTCTCTTCCTGTAGGTATTTTACCATTTTACTCAGTACTAGAATAGTCTGAGGCCTAGATGACACATCTTTCTATAAACTGTGTTTTTCTTCTTTATGCTCTTTAAATACAAACCTACACTACTTTGTTTAGATAAAAGTCACAAAGTAAAACTGTCACATTAGTGTTTTAATTCAGAACCAGAGAGTGCTTTTAATTCAGAACCGGAGCAGGATTTCCATATCATCCCTTTTACTTAATTTTGGTGTTCACTGTGGATTAAACTTGAATCCTGCAGACTGAATTCCCCTTCAAATGAAACCAAACTCACAGAAGTGCTCTAGAACTGAATTTAATGTACAGCAACTGCTAAAGAGCTTTCAGTCCATGGCACCATAGTGGAAATATTCAGGTAAAGGATGCCATAACACATATAATGTGATGTCTCCACGGCCTGGTAAAGGTAGATTATACCTTTAATATTTGAAAGCAATTTGTTTTGCAGATCATGGGGTGAAACCCAAGATGCTTCATAAGAGTGAAGTTGAATTCTGAGAATAAAGTATGTAAACTTCGCTTCTTGATTTCTGCTGAAATAGAGCTACAATTTTCTGTAGTGAAATTTAGTTTAATTGATCGTAATCAAGCAGAAAAAATATGAACATTTTAAAAGGGACCCTGCTAATTACAGCTCAATATAATGAATATGGGCTTCTCACTGCAGTAAAAGGCCTTTATTTTGACTGTTCTACAGTACATGGAATCTCCGCAGTATCTGTGTAGGAGTAATGTAGTATCTACGTAGGAGGAACCATCTGGAGTATATGATGTTCAGCTATTCTAACATTTTTTATTAATGAAAAGATATGTGCTACATAATGAAATTTAAAATACTGCATGGCAGAATTTATGATAACATAATAAGGTCATAGAAGAAATCCAGTTTTGAATAACTTATCATTACAAACTGTTGGGAACAGGCAAATTTATTTGACATAGGTCATCGCAAGTAATTAACTACTTTTTAAACTGTAACTTCAGTTTTATGAGGATTCATTACTATATTTGTGTTAAATGTTTGTGCAACTCAAAAGAGTTTCTTTGTGTTTGACCAGGCAAAGACCTGATGATGTCCAAAAATACCAGAACTTTGAAGTTAAGGCTGCTGTCTCTTTGTGTTGTGTCCTCAGAAAACATCAAGCAGTTGTGAAAACAATGGGTAACCTCAATTTAATTCTGAAATTCTGTTACTTTCAGATACAGATATTGCAGTGAATGTCACCACAGGAGCGGAAGATAACTCCTTCTCCCAGGTGATTAATTTATAGTGGAGATCATAATTTCTATCACTTTTTCTGTCTTGCTTGGCTGCATCCAAACGCTTAATGAAAGTTGCAGCTGTTTTTGCATAAAAGAGCCTCGCTACAAAGAGGGCTGGTTGCATGCCAGAGTTCTGTGTATTCTAGCCATTCAAAGACTGAATTCAAAGTCTTAAGGCTAATCTAAAAGTGCAGCTATGGAGTACTTAATTAGTCAATAGACAAACAACAATGACTTTTTTCTTTTTTTCCCCCCTAAATTTTTATGCATGTTAATAAACAAGCCATAGAAGACCTGAGAATAAAAAGAAAGACATTCCTTTCTAAGTTTCTAGGCTTCCTGTTTTGAAGTATCTCATTGACATTGCATTTGATCTGAATTCACAACCAACTCACAATGACACCTGGATCAGAGTCTCCTTAACAGTTTTTACCTCAAAACATGTTATTCATAGCAAGTCAGACAAAGGAGAGAAAATGCACATAAGCCAAAGGAAAAAGAATGAGAGAAGACAACCTGAAAAATCTTGAAAATTTGAAGGAGAGCTGTATGAGATTTTTTTTCTAATTCTGCTTACTTGCTCAATGTAAAAATGTAACCCTAGGAGACAGTGCATCACAGCAGCAAGAATTAGGTGGTTTTCTGTTTATTGAGGATCATACTTATAATTTCCCTATTAAGTAGGTTAGCAAACACATTAACAAATACACAGAAGTTGTGAAAATGTGATTTTTGAATGAGACCTACATTTGCATAAATCCCTAACAGATTGACAAACGTTCATTATGATGTATTTCAACTGAAAAAAAATTGGAAACACAGGGAGTAGAAAAGCATATTTTGTTCCCAAAAATCAAAATTACCTGATTTGTGCCCTTAACTATCATTTCAAAACTCCCATGTATAAGAGAGCCTTTTATCTAAGTACAGTGTTTCATATGTATTAATCTCTCCCTGATCCAGCAAACATTTCAGACTAATTTTCTTGAATTAGCTTCCTAAATTCATAATTTATTAAATATTTTTTTTTGTTGTTTTGGACTGATTTCAGGTGAGAAAGGATCCACATTATGTCCTCAACTGAAACTGAACTACAGTTTTAGATAGCAGTGTGTGGATATTTCTGCATGACTAATGCTGACAATACTTAGAGCATTACACCTGCAGGGGAAATCAAGACTTCCACCACATTATACTCAAGGATGTGATTTGTTGGCTTTAGGGTGTTATAGTCTAGGGTGGCTGATTTGTTGACTTTAGACAGTATATGGATGAAGAACTCTTTGGTATCTAAAAGTGGATGAGAAAAATTCCTGCCATGCTAATTAATAGCGTGGGACCTATGGCTATATATTGTTTACATATATTTGGAATTAAAGTATTAGGGAGCACTATGAATCAATAGGAAAAAAACTATACCCTTGTTAGTGGCAGGTGTACTAGGAGACTAATGACCCATTCCCCAGGCTTTTGTAAATAGGAAAGATTTTTTAGCCGCTCTGAACCTTTAATCCTGCCAGGAACTGATTTGAGGGAGAGCTCTGAGCCAAAGCCGTTATGATGAATATTGTAATATTTTAAATAAAACATTTGAGTTTGGTGTCTAGGATCATGCCTTGTCATGGTTTTCACAAATAATGGCTGTAGTCATTATGTCTTTTCCTTCAGCCAACATACACAAACCCAACAGTTAAAATTGTGGCTGCTGAAATGATCATAGTGACCTTCAACACAGGTATGGAGCTTGCCACAGTTATTTTATACACCCACAAACCCTGCAAGAATGCTGTGTTTTTGTCTGTAAAGAAATAATTCTTAAATTGTTAAGTAGTCAATGAATCTTCAACTTTAAAATTGCAGCATTTCTTAAAATTAAATGGATATATATAAAACATATCACCACCACCAAGAAATTCTTCAAGTTATGGATCTGCATCAATAATATCACTAACTACTGTCTTTCTGGCTATCAAATACTAACACCCTTTATCAACCAAGAAATATAAGAAATATTGCAGTTAATAGTAAAAGAAACAGTAAATATTATGTTACAGAATTTTGCCAAATATTCTGTTTTGGATAAAACATACAGTAATTATAATGAAGCTATATTTGATGTGAATAAGAGTTACTCCGGTCTGCTTTCCCATTTCTCCTCCAATAAAATCTATTCATCCTACGTGTACTAAAAAAACCCCAACACATAAAGAAATGCTCTGAGAACTCTAACATCACTATGACTGTTGAAATTTCATTGTTTTTTTTTTATTATTGCGAGGTAAGATTGATTTTTATCTGTTATGGGTTTCTTTAGTTTCCCCAACAAACAGATAATTATTTATCATCTCATTAGCATGCTTGTAGATATTGAATACTAAATGTGTAAAGTTATTTTTGTTGCTTGATGGTGATTTTCACATCTTTTGATCATTTTTGTTCCCCTTTGCTTATTATCACAGGTTTGTAAGGCCCCAATTATCTTTAATTCAATGCCTCAAATACAGATCCTTTATTTCAGTATTTTTAGAACATGAAAAGGACAAGATAGAAGAAAGCAAAGTACATTAGCCTGTATTTCGACATCTGTATGAGAAATAAAAAAAAAGGAAGAACAACACTTTGAAATCTCTATTTTTGGTAAGCATGTATTATCGCCAAATAAATAAAAAGTTGTAATTTTCAGTGTGTTGTGGGGTTGGTTTGGTTTTTTGTTTGTTTTGGTTTTCGTAGTTTGTGGGGTTGTTTTAGTTTTTTGTTTGTTTTGGTTTTGGTAGTTTGTGTTTGTTTTTTTAATCTCTGAAAGAGAAGCTTTCCAGAAACTTTAATGTATTACATAAATATAATAAATAAATACATAAATACAGACATTTTAATTTTGTTACATAAAAGACTCAAAATAGTGCATTTATTATTTAACTAAGTTTACTATTTAATTATCTAATTTTGTAATTTTTAATTATATGCAGCTATTTCCATCTATCTCTCAATGGCTTTTCCCAAAATGCTGTGGGTTGCCTGAAGCTATTCCAATCTTCAGTGTAAGATTTTGACGTTTTTAGGATGTTCTTATTAGACATTCAGGTGAGAGACTGCATTGCAACACATTCTGTCAGTCTCAGAAGTATTTTATGAACACTATTGTTATGCATCTTCTGTTTGCAGAATAAAAATTACCAAACTTGATAAGCCTACTAAAGACTTAAGCTGCATCTGAAAGAAAGAACTTAAAAAGAATTAAATCTTTCAGAGGTCAATAAACCAAAAGGTTTATTGTATATGTACAATATCCTTTATTAATGTAGGTGTTCAATCTGTATTACTAGTAAGAAAGCTGGATTGCTAAGGATTCCCTTCCCACCTGAGTTAGTCTCCTTCCAGATTTAAAGTGATCTTAGACGACCATTGAGCCCAGTGAAATGGAAGCTGCTGGAGCTAGATCAGCCTTCCTAGTAGCATCTGTCTTTAGATCATAAAATACATGCCTGACAAGGACAAAGCAATCCAGTGCTTTAAGGTCATATTTAGAGACAGCATATTTCAAAAATCAACACACAAGTTACAATGCTAATCAAACACCATTTACAGAAGGGACTGGATAAAGCTGTACAAACCCCAACATTTAGGCAGGGCAATAAATTGCTTCTTCTTCTACCCACCTCCTTGCTTCAGTAATCAAAGGATAAGCCAATATTTATATTGTGTTCAGTATTTATGATCACCACTCAGGATTCAAACAAAACAAAGTTGTAACTTCAACCCTCATTCAGCAACAAGTTCTGGTGCTTCCAAAGAGTTGTGAACTGCTGTATCTGTGCAGTGGAGCACCATTCCAAGAAAAGATCTTATACCGTAACAGCAGAGGTAGAGAGAAGGCGTTTCATTGGATTCACTTACAGTATCTCCCAGTAATTAGCTTGGACCACACAATTCACTAATATAGCTATACTGCTTCTTGTAGCTGGTGCTTTATCTTCAAATTTTACCAAAGAATAGATACAGTAGCATTCAAGTAAGAAAATTCATTTATTAAGCAATATTCTGAATAAGATTAGAAAAATGATATGGTAACTTATGAGGAATTTTAATATTTGCAATGCCTTTAAGGTCTACTAAAGCTGTCTTGTATTTTCATTATATTCTATAGCCATGAGTCCTTTCTCTGACTGCATTGTATAGATCCCTCTAGTTCCTTTCTCGTCCTGCTGCCGATCCATTCTCCTCAGAAAAAAACCCCAGTATGCAGCAGTTCTTCCCATTGCATACGAAAACTGTTCATCTCTTCTAGTTCATCTCCGTTGTCAGTTATGGCAAAGCTTAGACAAAGCCTCTAAACTTTTCAAAATATCTAAAAATCTGGACAAAGACAAGACTTTGACATACAATGAAGTAGTGTAACATTTAATGTAAATCTACTGTTGAATGACTATTATTCAGAAACTACTCATTTGGCTAAGTTGATACACTTTCTTTCACAGCTTTCACTTTCTTTCGAAAATAAAGGCTTGAAGATAGGTAATTTATCACCATATATTTGTGTGATAATTGTACTTTCTGAAAGAGCTTCTTCTTATCATGTTTTTAAAAAATAGTATCTCTGTGCAAAAGAAAAAGAAAATAATTTTCTGAACATGCTAACTTAAAAGCTTTATCTTGTACCATTTACATGTTAGAGTAACTTAGAATTAGTAGTATACAGTACCATATTGCTAAAGTTTAAACGTCTTCTAAACAGCCATTACAGTTGCAAATACATATATAGAATCAGTAAGGTTGGAAAAGACCTCCAAGATCTTTGGCCAAACACCACCATGTCAACTAAACCATAGCACTAAGTGCCAGATACAGTCATTCTTAAAGACTTCCAGGAATGGTGATTCTACCACTTCCCTGGGCAAGCCTATCCTAATTCTTGACAACCCATCAGTGAAGAAATTCTTCAGGATGTCCAACCTGAACCCCCCCTGTCACTGCTTGTGGCCATTTCCTCTTATCCCATCACTAGTTGCCTGAGAAAAGAGGCTGACCCCCACCTGGCTACAACCTCCTTTCTGGTAGTTGTAGAAAGTGAGAAGGTCTCCCCTGAGCCTCCCTTTTTTCAGGCTAAATAACCCCAGCTCCCTTAGCTGCTCTCCATATGAATCATTCTCTAGACCCTTCCCCAGATCTGTTGTCCTTCTCTGGACACGCTCCAGCACCTCAATGTCCTTCTTGTAGTGAGGGACCCAGAACTGGACACAAGATAGAAGATGTGGCCTCACCAGTGCCAACTAAAGAGGAACTAATCAGTTTCTTATTCCTGCTGACTGCATTATTTCTGACACAAGCCAGGATGCCATTGGCCTTCTTGGCCACTTGGGCAGACACTGACTAATGTTCAGCCAGTTGTTGACCAGCACCCTGTCGCTGCTAGGTTCCGTTCCACGGAGAGGGAGAGGAGAGAGAGATCAGGCAGCAGCCAGGAATTTGTGCAGCAGAGAGAGTTATTTTATTATTTTCAGCTCTTTTATAATCTTATTCCTTCATGGTTTAATTGGTTAA